>JARHVA010008349.1:230000-337500 GCA_037957365.1 Torreya grandis
AGGCATAGTCTAAAACTAGTTTACTTGAAAATTTAGATGAAAATCACACAAAGCCCGAAAGATATAATTAATAAACCTTCTATTTCCATTCTGTGTGGTGAAAATCTAAACATGCTTATGTTAAAAAAGTAATTGATCCCTCCACTATTTTCTCCATTCTCCTTCCATCTTCTTAACCTTGTCTAATCTTTTCATCCACCACCTAATTCTCCATGTCTTTCATCCAACTCCACATACTCATTCAATGCCCACATTCAATGTGAGGAGAGAGAAATATTCCTATATTGATGCCACCACATCCTAATGCAATCCTATCAAAATATCCCAATCAATGCAATGATCATTAAATGACCCTCTAGAATGGTTGATCCCCATTAATAATAAAAAATAACAAAATCAACCAAAATTAACAATAATAAACCCAACTAACAATAATTAACCAATTAAGCACTTAAAGCCCATTC
The DNA here is from genome assembly GCA_037957365.1 of Torreya grandis. NCBI lineage: Eukaryota > Viridiplantae > Streptophyta > Pinopsida > Cupressales > Taxaceae > Torreya > Torreya grandis. The sequence goes on from JARHVA010008349.1 coordinate 230,465, forward strand.
AAAAGTTTATGCCAGTAAACCAATCAAACCCTCATATTCAAATAAAAATAATAATTCCAACAGACTATAATTGAAATCCTCAAAGTTCTCAGGTGAATATAATCACTTAATATTCATGCTAAAACCTAAAAGAGGTAAATCAACAAATTGCACACTAGAATATTTCTAGAATCGAAAGCACATAATTTTACATAACATATCCACCTTAGTGTGCCATTTTAATATTATACATAAGTCCATTTAAAATAAACACAAATATCTATGTATATGTAAACAATAGGCTTGCTTAAACAAATCATCAATATAAACTCAAAAAAAAGACATGTTTCAAGATCCCACGGCTGTGTGTGTGTGTGTGTGTGTGTGTGTGTAATGCAATCAAAGAATAAAAAGGAAACTTATCAAATCTTTACTTCAAATAACCCATGATATACATATATGAATATAAACTCAGTCAATGAATAAATAAAAAACCAATCGATTCAAAAGTATAAAATTTCATGCATACAAGATGCCTTAACTATTTCCAGAATGAATCTAGTTTAATATCTTTCTCAGATAATCCATCCATGTGACTCAGCTTTAGAAAGAATCCAATACTATTATATATATAGAAAAACATAGTCAGTTGTATTAAAGAAAACCATAAACAGGTTTCAAAAGTTTTCCAAATTTGAAATATTTAATCATATAACTCAAATACAAATAAGTCCTAGAAAATGAAAGTAAAATATAAACCCAGTTATAACTATCACTAATGTTTTTCCTAGAAATAATCCATGATGATAAAAATGAATACATAGTTGATTTAAAACAAGGATCGAGACCCAATAAAATACTAGTATGAATAACATAATAAACATTACATATACATACATACATACATACATACATACATACATACATATATACATAAATATATATATATATATATATATATATATATATATATATATCAAGTATGGGTTTAGCTAAATGACCCATTAAAAAAATTTAACTCAACCAACTAAACGAACACAACAACATGGTTCCAAACCAATAGTGAAAGTTTCAAGAAACTAAACCATTTAAATAAAAACCCAAATGCATGCCATCCAACTAATAAAACCCTCATACAAATCTAAGTATTTAAGATAACAACCAAACTAGGTAACCCATAGAGCTTTTTAAAATAGCACATAGTCAAGAAATAACATGTTTCCAAGCCAAGTTACAAATGAATATACCATTGATACAAAACTAAATATATAAATATGATCCATTTTAAAACTTACAACCAAAATATAAAATATCAATTCATATTGAGTCATATAGAGGACTAGATACATATCCAAAATTCCTAAGACTTCCTATTGCATATCCAACCTCCTTCTTTTTCCAAGATTTTTTCATCAATAGAACAAATAACCAGGCATAGTCTAAAACTAGTTTACTTGAAAATTTAGATGAAAATCACACAAAGCTAGAAAGATATAATTAATAAACCTTCTATTTCCATTCTGTGTGGTGAAAATCTAAACATGCTTATGTTAAAAAAGTAATTAATCCCTCCACTATTTTCTCCATTCTCCTTCCATCTTCTTAACCTTGTCTAATCTTTTCATCCACCACCTAATTCTCCATGTCTTTCATCCAACTCCACATACTCATTCAATGCCCACATTCAATGTGAGGAGAGAGAAATATTCCTATATTGATGCCACCACATCCTAATGCAATCCTATCAAAATATCCCAATCAATGCAATGATCATTAAATGACCCTCTAGAATGGTTGATCCCCATTAATAATAAAAAATAACAAAATCAACCAAAATTAACTATAATAAACCCAACTAACAATAATTAACCAATTAAGCACTTAAAGCCCATTCAAAAGTTTATACCAGTAAACCAATTAACAATTAAATGATAATTTAATGTTAATACCTTTTGAATTATATAACCATGCCACCACCTTGATATCATAATATTTCATATAGTTTAATTAATAGTACAAGGGGGGTTTCATGGGTAGGTCTAGGTAGGTCTTTAGGAAGTTAACTAAATAATCAAGTAAATTCTAAGCATGCACACAAGGTCAAAATAGAGTTCGCACGGGAGGACCAAGCAAGCAGAGTTATTCACAGAGATGAGAGGTGTTTTTTATAGGTTAAAAATTAATAATAATGGAAGGGAAAATGACTCCAAGTCATCAAGCAACAATCAAATATAGTGGTAAATAAAATAATACACAAATAAAATGTGATAAGAACAAATGTCAAGATAATGACATAACAATGAATAAATTGATATGTCTAATGATGGGGAATATAACTAAAAATTGTGAATACCTATCTAACTTGTTTGATCACTCAAAATTCACTATAGTACTTGATGTACCATTACCAACATCTACCTAGCTCATAAAATGGTACCTACAACCACAAAAGTACATCAGCAGTACCTAATTGAGTAATTGATAAATAATTATAGAATTATAATAAAATATCAATTTCAATAATAATATATGAAGTTATTAAGTGATAAAACAAAACATGCCAAGTCATCAATCATTCAGTCTAAATACCATTACATCAAGTCCAACCATATAGTCTAACATAAGCAATGAAAATAATAGTCAGGTATACATCAACAATAATAACCATAATGTTTTAAACAATATATCGAATTATAAAAAAGTAGGGTCATAACAAATCCATGATGGCATACCTATGGTTGAATCTTGTGTTACCTATAGATGACATTTTGGCCTCTTTTAAAACTACCTTTCTTCCCACTAATCTATATGACCAAACTAGTGCATGATTTTGGGTAAACTTTGTAGATAAGAAGGTTCTGCACATAATAAATCTTATCAAGTGCATCTATTTAGATGATTATTAATTTTTATTAATTCTTATCTATAAATTTTATGAGTTTTTTTTTGTTGTCTATGCCTATGCTTGAGGTTATTGGAACTTGATTTAGAAAGAATAGGAATTTTTTGCTAAATGCAGACTTTTGTAATAAGCTTCTAAATGAAAATTTTCCAAGTTGTATAAAAGTTAATTGAATGTGCCATTATATCAATTCCAAAGGGATGACCACACATTTAAAACCCTAATAATATGATGTCTAGCCAAAATGAGAGTTTCATTTTAAAATATTACCATTTGGGGGATGTGAATAAATTAAGAGGATGAGGATAACACTGTTTGATGTCTTTAACCCTACATGGCATTATTGTCCCTAAGGGTAAGATGTAAGTTTTGGGTCCAAGCTAAGGCATATAGATGGATAAAAGTGTTTTAGTAATCATAAAAGTTTTTATATGTGATGAATGATGATATTGAGGAAATATAGATCTTCACTTGTACCTAGGATATGGACTGTTATAAAAATATGTACTCATTAAGTGCATAAGTTATTTAAGAATTAAATGGAATACATTAGACATGATCAAGTATATGTGGCTAGATTTTAGTTACTACATGACTCCTTCGAATCCATTATATAGTATAATAACTTTGTGTTGGTGTTTTATATGTAACACTCTTAATGCCTTGTAATTGATGGCCTAGGGGGAATGGTGGCATATCAATGAAATTACATTGTAAAGTAAATATTTGATAAAATATTATATTATTTTAGAATGATTTTTATAAAGAGATGTGAAATTGATATATGCTTTCATGGAACTTTAACTGGTGTACTATACCTCTGACACTGACTAAAAAATGATGTTTCTCCATAAAGAAGCTTTCCCCTACAAGTTGTGGCAAAAATGGTTGATAACCATGATCAAGGCCTAATCATCTCCAATGATCATCATACTGTATTATAGAAGAACATGATCAAGCATGTCCAACTACATTGACCCATGTAATCTCTCACATAATAACCTATCTAAATGACAAACCTATACTCTGTATAGCACATCTTCTTGATGCCCAATAAATGTTTATGACCTATGCTCAACAATGCTAGTGTTAACATCCCCTATCAACTCGTACTATCATCAATGAATGATCAAAGTCCAATCAATGCCTAAATCTTTTCTCCATATTAGGCAAGAGGTGAGAAGTTATTCATTGAGATAAACAAAAATAACTAGTTTTGTCCACTCCATGTCATGAATATCATATATAGAAAAAAAATGAAACTAAAAGCAAGAACACAAGCCAAAATTTTCCATTCAAGTAATGAACCCATACTCTAAGTGAATAGCTAACTAGAGAGGGTAATTGTCCTCCAGTCTCCAAGGGATCATCCATCCTCCACTTTGATACTCAAAGTTTGTCAATCATGAGGATCTTCATGGACCTATAAAGGATGATGTGTTCGTCGATAGCACAAGCAAGAAGTTACATTATGAAAATTTTCATTTCGAAGGTGTTGGTTTTCATTGATAATGTAATTTTATACATCATTTAAAAAATTATAAATGTATGATTCAAAACACAAAAAAACTATGCCATTATGTTTAGAATGTTTTAAAACCTATAGTTTGACTGATCATGTGACCACTTTTAGATAAAATGGTGATGTTTCATACAGATTTATAACCACTATTGTAACTTACACCCTTATATTGCTGATTCTTTTTACAAAGTCTTCAAAAAATAGAATATTCATTTTCAAAAAGGCATATTCTAAAAAATCAAATGTAATTTTTTTTTATAGGTTTGGAACCCATGGCCTTATCTTGTGCAAGTAACTAAGAAAACTCAATTGCCCAACTAGCTTGAAAGCTTGCATGAGACATATTAATAAGACACTTGTTATATTATTTAATTTGTAGGTGGGAAAATTATATATATATATATATATATATATATATATATATATATATATATATATATATATATATATATGTATGTATGTATGTGAAAAATTTTAACCATGGTGAAACTGCATTACCCTCTTCTTAGTTTTCTTTACTAATTCCTCTATTTAATGGGGGCCATAAAATGAGAATAAAAATTAAGCAAACCCTATCCAACATTAAAGAAAAATAAAAACATGAATATTCTTATCTTGAGAATGTCATACAGGTGTGATTCTTCAAATAATGAAGTGCAGTAGTGTGATATGAGGGTCTGAGATAGATTTTGTGTGTATTTCAATTTTCATGCAACTAAGAGAGTAGAAAAAATTGTACATGATTTATTTTTATTGTGGTTTGAACTCATTTAGCTTGCCAAATATATGTATCTTGCTCATGTAGGCATAAATTTCTAGTGGGTTTATTAACCACAATCATTCAATGAGAACATATGCTTGAGAGAAGATGTCAAGGTTTGAACTTTGAACCTAAAAAATTCCAGTTTGTTTGAAGGTGCTCTATAGTATCTTTCTTTATAATTCCTTAGGAAAGAAATAATTTCATATTTCTATCATGAAAATCTAGAGCACATTCTCATTATCAACTAAATGCTTTTTCAGTTGATAGGGAAGTGTCTATAAACCCCTGTGATGTGAAAATATTTGTCAAAGAAAGAGTGGGAAGATGCTCTCTATCCCATATGTGTGAATTCACCACATAATATGGTTCTCATATTGTGTTCTTCTCATGATAAATGATTCCACACTTATATGTGTGATACAAGCTATAGGCACTCTAAGTGTCTTGATCAATTCATGAAAATGTGTGCTCTATCAATTTTGAAAAGTATAGGATAGAACTCAGACATCTCAATGTATCTGAGATAAATCAAAAATAAAATAAATTTTCCAATTTATTCAAAAAACCCATACTAATTTTCCTAGAGGTGTCATACTATCAGCCAATGTACAAATTGTATATCAAATTCCCAACCATGTCTTCAAATTTCCTCAATATCCATTCCTTGTAAACAACCATGCTACCATGCTCAACCATGCTCTAATACCACTAATGGACTAGGGGAAATGGTGGCATATCAATTAAATTACATCGTAAAGTAAATATTTTACAAAATATAATATAGTATTATTTTAGAATATTTTTTACAAAGTGATTTGAAATCTATATATGCTTTCATGGGTGGCTAAAGGGAAACTAAATTTTCCAAGAAACCAACTTATTTACTAACAAATTATTAAAATAATTAAATTTGGATCACAAATAATCCAGTAGAAATATCAATCTACAATGTGTTAGAGTAGAGAATGACTCTCTAGATTCTATGAAAAATAATTTATTAAGTGTATTTTCAATTATAGGTATCATTGGAACATGAATCACTTGTTTTTTAACTCTCTAAATAAGTTGAACCTTTTTAGCTTACTCAACTAAAATATGTTATAACCATGGATTATTATAACCTTATTAAAATAAATGTATTTCAAACCTTTATGTATAATATAAGAGAATGAAAAAAGATAATTAATCCAAGGATGTCCCAATAACATATCAAATACTCTTGCTCTATGTAATAATATAAAATTGGTGGCCAAGGTCATTGGACCAACTTGTAGTGCTAAAGTGTTCTCACCAATATAAATTTGAACACAGTCATTGAATCCTTTTATTACTTTTCTCATTGGAAGTATATCCTTATATATGCATCCAAAATGTGAAATAAGTTTGATATTACACATATTCATAGTTGAACCATTATCAACCATAAATCTCTATAAGTGTTGGTGATCAATGTAAGACCAAATGAACAAAAAGTGAAAATCAAAATCATCATATACTATCCCATGTTTTTTTAATGTGATAAGTGGTAGAGATGGCACTAACACATCATATGCACAAATTATTTCATTCAAAGGATCTTGTCTCTTTATATGAGGAAGATAAGAAGTTTGTGGATGATGTGCATGATATATTTAATGAACTTATGATTTTTATGTTATTTATTGATCAGTATACTTAAGGAAAAGATCAATAAATATCTTCATTTTTATACTCTCATTTTTTTGTGCCTTTGTACTATCAATAGATGTACCCATATCAATGATGTTTTGATCTATCAACTCATGTATCTTATGTATGAAATTGATGCATATTTTGTTAATATTCCTTGGTGCTCTAAGAAAATTAGATTTTTTTTTATAAAATCCTTTTGGAAGAGGTTTAATCATAGAAACCTCTTTATTATGAGGGAGTGATATGAGGTGACATTCCAATAACTTTTGTAACACATTATAGAGATATTCTATATGTTATAGATACAAATACTGAGAAGGGGAGGGGGTGAATCAATGAGCCTAGATATTTAAATTACAATTATAATCCTTTAAAACTATTAGACAATCATCATATATCAACTTGATCAAGCAACAATAACAAGAGAGCTCATTCATTCAATGCATACACAAGATCAAACACATAACACATAGTTCCTATGGGAAATGCTCATGGGGAACAAAACCCACTCTCAAGCCTATAATACATGAAATACTTGTCTTATAAGAAATTACAAAAAAAAAAGACTGGTCAACTCCTTTAGACCAAAAAATCTTGATTAAATCCTCTTGACCAAAGGCCTTTAGTGAAGCACTTGTTTCACAAGGAGCAATTACCCCTAATGAAGATCAAATCCTTTCGACCCTCCTTTGAAGTGAACACCTCCACCTTAGAACTAATGTCTTCAAAACATAATGATGAATCTCTATTTTCTAGCCTCTACACAAATTCCCTCTTTGTCTCATATAGGCCTCTTACATAGGCATGTCATAATCTCTCTCCTTCACTCAAATTGTCCTCATATGCACACTCAGACCTCTTATCATATTCTCAAACTGAAAGTGCACTATTTGGACATCCAAAATATGGATTATGGGTCATACACAGACTCCTTAATCTACTCTACTCATTAACTCATAAACTAGGCACTCTACCTCTCCTTTGCTCCACAACTCTCACATACACCTTACACACTTATTCAAAAAATCCTAAAAAACAATACATTTGGTTTAAAAATTTATAGATCTATCATGATTATCAAGAAAAATATCTTTTTTTAAACCAAAATGCATGCCCTCACCCTTAATTAATCTTACATGGGTCACACTTAAGCACAACTCTCTTTCAGATAGGCCTAAGTCACTTTTAAGTCCTATGGAAACCCATTCAGCTCTTTGATACTTATCTATGAAAAAACATAACATAAGAAAACGTTATAAAAACATGGACCCATGACACATTATCAATAGGTCCTCCTTAAGGGACAATAACCATCATAATACCTTTCTACCTAAGCACAATTTGCCTAAACAACATTCTGTGCACACAGTCACCATGAACGAATACATAGTCAACTTATAAACCTTTGTGCATACTACATATGACTATTAAAACCTTCATAATGCACACATATGGACCTTATGTATTATATAAGATGATCCAATATATAATTCATCATGATATATTTAAAAAACATTAAAATAAGCTTTAACATCCTTTTTGAGTTGCTTGTAGAACATAGTCAAACACATAGTTAACTTTAGAGCTCAATATATTTATCTGTACATACATTCAAACATTAAAATTTATATTTAAAAATGTAAATTGGAGTCCTCTAAAAATTATTTTTTACTTCATGTTTAATTTTTTCATAGATCAAAAGTTATGGCACATAAACTGAGCACTAATTTTTCCTTTGTTAAATTCAAATATTTGAATTCGAACGGTCATAGTTAAACATCAAATTCTATGCTCACATATTATGTCCTCACTTATTTAAATTTTTCATAGATCAAAAGTTATGGCACATAAACTGAGCACTAGTTTTTCCTTTTTTAAATTCAAATATTTGAATTCAAACGGTCATAGTTAAACATCAAACTCTATGCTCACATATTGTGTCCTCACTTATTTAAATTTTTCATAGATCAAAAGTTATGGCACATAAACTGAGCACTAGTTTTTACTTTTTTAAATTCAAATGTTTGAATTCAAATGGTCATAGTTAAACATCAAACTCTATGCTCACATATTGTGTCCTCACTTATTTATATCAATAACGCACCATCAATATTATTGTATGAATCTCAACCTTTAACTCATAGTGTACCACTACTAAATGTTAAACCTCAAATATTTGACTTCATCTCGTGCAATCTTGTAATACTCAATCATAATGCATCGTCGATCTCTATAGATTAGTCAGGTCTTTAACTTATAGCCCTCACCATTCAATCTTGCTTAGAATTCCCATGATCATGAAACATGTCACCTTATGTACCTCTTGATAGCCTATACCATTAACCATTGAGCACTTGTCCTCATCTCTATGCTTCTTGAGACCTTGGAACAAACACACTTTGTTGATCCTTTTGTAAGGAGCTCGGTCTTTACCTTCATTAACCAATGAACACTTTGAACTATTTGAATTGTCACACACCATAGATATTCATTGTATGATCACTTATGAGTGTTTATATCTCCATCTAGTCTTTATCTTTAACATCATGTAAAATAGACTAAGTATGGGGACCATTGTTATCTCCATGAAAGGCCAACTTTACCCACTTATATCTTTTACCTTGATCGCTCGCATGTTCTCAAATTTAGACCATAAAATATACTAACATAGGAGAATCCAACCAATATGTCAATATTCTATTGTAACCCTCACACATATGAGATATAACTACATCAAAATGCTCACTTAAATTTTTCTCACATAGCCAACTTATGCCTAATATTATCTAGAAATGCCAACTTTGCACATGCATAACTTTTAATGCACTTCATTGCTTGACCTAAAAGTTAGTGAAAATTAACTAGGCATAAAACTAAACATACCCATATGATCAATTTCTCCTTAAACATCCACACATGTGAGATATGCCACCATCAAATTCCTCTCAGCTTTTCTTTCCACATTGTAAATTTGGCTCAGTACAGGAAAACACTGTCAAAGTGCCTAAGAGCCCAACTTTGCACTTGCATATCTTTTGTTACACTTCATCAATAGAATTTAAAATCTGGTCATAGAAACTATGGACTAATTTTATCACAACCATATGATCGACTCCCCCTGAATCATCCACATGTGGCAATTATGATGTCATCAAACTACCTACTCAGATTTTATACCATTAGACCCAAAAAGTCTAGATGAGAACAATGATGAACCAAGTTAATTACACTCATGAACACAAGCACTAAAATAATATAAAACCTCTTATATGACACCTTATACATTCAAAATACTCCATACTCATCCCCAAACATCTCTAGCCATGTCAAAACTAAAGATCAACCAAGCCTCCTTCAAGCATACTATGACAAGCACATTACACACTTTGTCATTGTCGCTTAGACTATCAGGGAACTTCATCCACTCACTTGGAAACTTATATGACATCACAATGACATAATTAATAACTCTTCAAAAATATCCTCTTTTTCCATTGATGTCAACAAACATCATTCAACTCACCTTCTCTCTCTTTAAGCACTCTCACTATAGGAACTTTCTCCTCCTTTGACACAATGACAAAGTGGGCACCAACTAATCCTAAGGAGATGAAAATATTACCAATAGGAGAGGACCACATTATAGATATGATACAAACCCCTAGTTGCCTTGATCCTACTTATTCTTGTCTTTCCAAATTCATCTCGCTTCATGCTAATATTCTCTTCAATCAAGCACTACAATAAATGAAGAAAGAACACATAATTATGACTAGGTTTGATCAAGTAAACATATCAAATTTGTTAAAGTCTCATTTGTATCAGGTATCACCACATCTTTAATATGACTAAATCATCTCACATATGCTTCCCCTTACATCATGTAAAGCTCCTCAAGCCATTCAAGCTACTTGAGTTAGCTCCCCTTAACTTTGTGCATACCACCTTATACTTCTCAACCATGCATTGCAATTTGATGGAACTCTTCAAGAAACATTTGATAGGAAATCCCCCTAATATATATGAACAATTGCATCACTTTAGTATCTTTAGATCTCCACACACCATGGAGAATCACTATAGTTGCTTACTAGCCTTCTCTCTCAATCCACCTCAAAGACTACCAATAGAACTTCATGTTACTAACCAAATATAAACCATGATCTAAACCAACTTTAGAATTCTCCTATAAACATACATACCTTTTTATATTGGAAACATTAAGTAAAAACATCGAATCTTTATACTAGGCCTATCTAGACTCCTTATAACCCTACCTAGAACTTGCAGAGCCCACACCTTTTAGTAGACACGTCTTCAAAACCTAAAAATTCATATCTAGAGCACTCTCATGTGCCCCTCTAAGAACACCAATTTTAAACACCTGGATAATATTCTATAATATACTTTTTTTACAAACCAACTTGCCAATTAGGCTTCCATCTTGACAAAAACATGAATAACATAAAAACCACAAACCTTCAAATCTCTATGAAACTTGATTTGAAAACCTATTTGGCCCATTAAGCCTATTAATAATCCTTATACTTCAAAACATAAGGTAGATCACTTTTCTAACATAGCCCAAAACCATAGAAACCTAAAACAAATAGATTCAACAAACTTCCTTCTATTCAACATCCACCTTTGAAACTTCTTGTACAATTAGAGACAACCATTACACACTTCTAGACCAATATTTGAGATTTCACATCTTTGGTAACACAAAAATACTATAACCCATTTTAGGACATGCATACTCTTAAGCAGAGATAAGGAAACATGATAACAAACAAAAATCTCCAATTTGACTTCAACATACCTTCAAACCACAAAACCACCTAGAACAAGATAGAATAAGGACAAAAAACCTTTCTACACAACATGATTATCTTGAAAAATCACAAATTCTCTTTTGCCACTTGAAAGCCTTCAATTTAACCTGATAGACTGACCATATACATTTATGACATCACTCTAACATTACCAAAACATATCTTCCACCTAGATGTACCTTTTCCAACTAAAAGCACTCATCTCTAGCCTTCTAGGATGATCTGAAGAACACAACAACAACACTTTATTCTTCATTAAAAATAGTCTCTTAAGAAGCATAGATAGAGACATCATTTACACTACAATGCTCTAAAATAAAGTGAAGCTAGGAGTGGCCCACATCTCCTCAGTAACCACAAGAATCCTCTTATAGTTATAATAATTCTTGCTCTTATTCTTCTTCTTCCTATTCTAACTATGACAACTAGTTCATCTCATATATCACTCTCTTTCTCTTCTAAGATAGAATTAACAAAACATGGAGCAAATATGAAATCTAGACATACCTTTTCATTTGAAAAATCAACCTTGAAACTTGGGACCTCATCACTAGGTACTAACAATTGAAGTTCTTTAACTGATACTTGCTCAGTAATAGTAGGATGTTCACTTGGATCCATACACATCTAAGAACTTGCCTCAACTAGCACCTTGGTCTTTTCCTTGAGCTTGGTCTCTTCATTTTCAAGATGTGCAAAAAATGAGAAACCTTAGAAATTTTCAACTTATATTGCATTCTACACCATATCAAATGGATTACTTGGACTTGTAATCTCATCATGACTCAAAATTACCACCTTTGGATTCCATGATTTGACTTGCCTTCTTCCTCACACTCTTGGAGCCTAATTAAACCTTTTATGATTTGTAGACTTTTTCTTGTAGAATCTAAAAATGTGACATCTTTGTTCATAGTTGTATAAAACCATACTCCTTGATGAAAACTCATCTTTTATTACCTTGTTCAAATAAAAAATGGCAATGTGTCCAATGTCATGACAACTAAAATAAACTATTCTTTTTGAAGAAGACTTACATTGCCTTTCCTTATTTGGATAATGCTTAGAAAAGTTTCCCTTATCAATATAGTTTAAACACTCAACCTTGCTTACACCTTTTTACTCATGATCCCCATCATAGTCCCATCCAAACTCATTTCTAAAAGGTCATCTACATTCTCTAGATCTATGCCCAAACTGATTATAAGTGTAACATTAACCATTAAAACGTGCATACCTCATGGCATTATGTTATCTAATCTTATTTATCTTCATTCTACTATCACCTTCATTCCTTGTTTGATGATTTATATTCAAATTATGGTTATCCTTGTTCATATTGACATTCATGTCAACTTGAGAAGAAACTTTGGGCTCTTCATTAAAAACAAATCCAGATCTATCACTAGCTAACTTTTGACTCTCTAGGAGATCATCTAGATCATTAGAACTTTTATCGAAATTGAAAAATAATTTTACATGGCTTACAAAATTGTCTAACTCATTTTTCAAATACACAATCTCAGTAGCATACCTTGAGAATTCTTCTTCTTTGGCTCTTAGACTTGCAGACATAGATTCCAACTTAGAATTAAGAAATATGATAGCATCTTCATGCTCTCTAGAGTCTTCAACCTTTATTACCTCAAACACACTAAATTTCTCCTCATAGTCCTTGAGATTATATTATATTTTATTATTTATCTTGTTCTCAATATTCAATTCTTCAAGAGCATTTGTCAATGCAATCTCATAGTCCATCTCATCGTCATCATCATCTGCATCATTCCAAGAAGACACTTTTGATATGAGCAACTTATTTCCTCATCCATGAAGAGGGATTTATCTTCAGCAAGACCATAATCTTCATGATCATACTCTGAGTCACTGTCTTGACTCTCATATGATGAACTACAATCTTCTTTGGTGTAGAGACTCTTGTTGTCTTTGAAGTACTTCTTCTTGATATCAAACCTTCTAAATCCCTTTTTGCTTTTATTAGACTTGAATGATTTATTTCCATCATCATGACCTTAATCATGCTCTTCATCATCATCCTTCTTATACTTAGGAGGACATTTTTTAATTAAAATGTCTTATCTCACCATAATTGAAGCATTTGAGGGGTATTTTACATTTATACTTACTTTAACCCTTTCTTAATTTCCTTGAAATCAAATAAATTAATTCATCCTCATCTATATTAGAAAGTTCATCCTCTTTGGGTTTCTTAACTTGGAATTTCTTCTTTGGCTTCATTTCAGTCTATAAATTTACTTCCTTCTTTGGTATTATATCATCATTCTTCCTCATCTCATAGGCAATAAGGATGCCATGTAGTTCATCTAAGTTTAGCTGAGTAAGATCATAACTTTATTCTATAACATATACTTTAGGATCAAACTTAAGGGATAGGGACCTTAATACTTTTTGAACTACAATAGCTTCTTCAAGGTTATCTCCAAGACCTCTAATGATGTTCACAATCTCATCAAATTTCTATAGAAAGGATGCCAAAGTATCTTCTTCCTTCATCTTGAGACATGAATATTACCTTCTATGAGTTTGTAACTTAGCAAGCTTGACCTTTGAATCTCCTTCATAAATGATCTGCATTTTGTCCCATATCTCTTTAACAAATTTACAATGGATTACTTTAGTCTATTTAATATCTAAAATACCATAAGTGATAATGATCATTGCCTTGGAAATGTTCAAAAATAATGTCTTATCTAAAACACTAGGTGGAGAGATAGTGGGTGTAGAATAAGCATCACAATAGATTTCCAAATGTCAAACCCTAGGAACATGATGTATGCCTTCATCCTTGCACTCCAAAAATCATAATTTTATCCACTAAACATTAATGCTTACTTAGTAGAGAAACCTCCTTGATGACTAACCATATTGTACCTTGGATCACCTTCAAGATTTCAATCCTTTACCAAAGGACATGATTTGATACCAATTGTTAGAGGTAAAAAATAGGGGGTAAATCTATGAGCCTAGATATTTGAATTTTATTTCCAATCCTTTCAAACTATTAGATAATCATCATATATCAACTTGATCAAGAAACATTAAAAAGAGAGCTCATGCATTCAATGCATACATAAGATCAAACACATAATTCATAGTTCCTATGAGAAACTTTCATGAGGAATAAAACCCACTCTCAAGCCTACAACACATGGACTACTTATTCTATAAGAAATTACAAAGAAGATGTTGGTTAACTACTTTAGACTAGAAAATCTTGACCAAATCCTCCCAATTAAAGGCCTTTAGTGAAACACCTATTTGATAAGGAGTAACTTCCCTTAAGGAAGATCAACTCTTTTAGATCTTCCTTTAAAGTGAACACCTCCACCTTAGAACTGTTGTCTTCAACACTTGATGATGGATCTTTATTTTCTAACCCCTGCACAAATCCCTCTCTATCTCATGTAGACCTCTCACATAGGCATGTCACAATCTCTATCCTTATTCACTCAAAATGTCCTCATATGCACACTCAAACCTATTCACATATCCTCAAACTACAAGATCACTATTTAGAAATTAAAAAAATTACCTATAGGTCATATACACAATCCCCAATCTGATCTACTCATTAACTCATCAACTAGGAAATCTACCTCTCCTTCACTCCACAACTCTCACATACACCTTACACACTTCTTCATAAAAGTCTAGAAACCAACACAGTTGGTTTCATCATTATATATCTATCATGATTATCAATAACACAGTCTTTCTTGTTAGCTAAAACACATGCCTTCACCCTTAAGGCATATTACATGAGTCACACTTAAGCACAATTCTCTTTCAAATAAGCCTAAATCACTTTTAGGTTTTATGGAGACCCATTCAACTCTTTGACACTTCTCTGATAAAAATAAGAACATGAGAACAATTTAAAAACACGTGGACCCATGCCATATGATCTATAAGTCTTACTTAAGTGCCAAAAATCAACACAGTAACTTTTTACTTAAGCATAATTTGCTCAAACATTCTATGCACATAGTCACCATGAACAAATACACAATTGACTTCTAAATATTTATTCATACTGCATATGATTGGTCAAACTTTCATAATTCACACAAATGGTCTTTATGGAGTTTTAGTCATATAAAATGCAAAAATTGATAACTTGAGTGTGGCTAATGACACTGATCCCATACTTCCCTCTTGTTTGCTCTCATGACCCTTGTAGGCACCTTTTCATTAATTCCCAATCATCCATAGGCTTTCAAGACCTCATTCTAGCTTAATCAGGACCCTTTTTCCATTCTTATTCCATCCCCTTAGGTCACATACCCTCAATATAATATCACCCAACATGGACTATAGCATTGGACCCTAGGGTGTCCCATTTTTAGCACTCCTATCTACTCACAGTTTGAGCCTAAATTACCATTTTCCCTAATTCCTCCTCTTCATTGTGTCAGCCTAGCATGATTGAATTTAACCCATGACCAATATATCCATATAAAATCCCATTCAAAGATCATTTGGAGAGGGTTTTAAAATATCATTAAGCAAGCAAGAATACAAACAAGACAATTCAAACAATCTTTCATATTCTCTACATACAACCATCCAATACACTTATAAGCTCATTCAAATCCTTATACCAACCCCTAGCCACCTGAAGCATATCTAATTTTAGCATTTTTGAATTTTCACATCATAATTTCACTAAGCACTTTCAAAGGGAGAACTACATATGGCTTGATCCCTCTTCAGAGTATTGGTATGTAGGCAATGTGCCCACACATAGGGTGTGAATCATGTTCAATGCATCTTACACACACTAACCCCCTCTTTTCTCAAATTAATTTTCAGCTTATTAGAGACCTAGGATCAAATATAAGTCAGCTCTACAAAGAGCTCCATTGAGAGTTAAGCTTCAAAATTTTACAAGTAGGGTCACATAAGAGTGGCATGTAGAACATAGAAAGTTTAGACCTTTGTGACTAGTTTGGACAATAGCGACATGAACAATACTATAGAACTAGACCTCGAAGTGTCTTGTTTTTGGTGTTCTTATCCTTTCACCAAATGAAAGATAGATCTTTGTTCCTAATAATGTCTTAGTCCTGCATAGTCAATATTAGCCTTCATCTTAGTTAGATCATCACAGTTCTAAGCTAAGTTATATTTCTCTCTATTTGTTTGTTATTTTTAGAAAGTCTAAATAAAAATCAAAATTAACAAATAAATAGGTTAATTATGGCATAATTATTTACTAATTTACTTTACTTAGACTATTAACTAAATAGAAATAAAAATCCCTATTATTCCTAAAAAGGTTAAATCATTTGGTGAACCTGACTTACTTTGTTTGCACATAAAAACACTAAAAACCCTAGGGTAATTTTTTTACTAATTTTTTTGATTCACCAAATCTTAAATTAGCATTAAATTTTTAAAAAGAATAGCAATTTTAAAATAATTTTTATTTCAAACCTTAGTTGACCATACTAGGTCCCAGTAATTTTCCAATCATTTTTTGAATTTTTACTAGCATATCTAAATCAAAAAATCCATTAAAAAATCAATAGTATTTCTTAAAAATATTTTATTTTTCAAAACCCTAGTTGCATTTACTATATCCCATTAAATCACTAATTTTCCAATAAATTTTTAATTTTTTACTTGCATATCTAACTCAAAAGTCCACTTTCAATTACAATATTTCATAGTAATTTGACAAAATATCATCTTTCAAACCCTAGTTGCATACTCTAGGTCTTATTGCTCTTGCGGTATCACCTTACATCTATAATCACATTGCACAAAATGGATCTCACTTATTTATAAACTTTTCTTACATTTCTTGCAAATAAAAAAGAGACCATCATTGGTCCTATCATGTACATGGATGATGAAGTTTACCATATGTTAATACAAGGATTTATTCTTTCCATTTCATGCTTATTTTTTATAATAAGGAATGATATCACAAAATTCATGGCTAAAAATGCACAAATTTTCAATATTCTTTTTGCATACTCTCTATCATGCACATGGAAATATTTTCAAGTTTATCATGCTAAACATGTTAGAAATGTTATGATTCATGTCACAATTTTATATACATTTATGCACAAATACATGTTCTTTATCCCTTGATTTTTATCTCTCATATGGAAATATTTTCAAGTTTATCATGATATTTATATACATTTGTGCACAAATACATGTTCTTTATCCCTTACTTTATATCTCTCATATGGAAAGATTTTCAAGTTTATCATGCTAAACATGTTATAAATTTTATGATTCATGTCACAATTTTCTATACATTTGTGCACAAATACATTTTCTCTATCCCTTGCTTGTTATTTCTCTTGTGGAATGTTTTTTATAAACATATTATTGTACAACTCACCACTCAAATTTCAAGCATTTTACTCCACATTCATGATGTTTGCCTACATGTATATAACTCATTGGCTACTTTTCAGTATCTCCCTATCACTACTAGATATGAGCAAACACTAGCGGTTATATCTATCCCTCCTCCCTTCAAGCTTGGTACATATAGCTCTTATCTTGCACCTACTACTAGCTTTATGCCTACAGTAGATCATGCAGTCCATGCTATCACCCATGTTTATGAAGATAGGTAGGTTGATTACACCCATGGTTATAGCTTTATCACTCATGTTAACACCCCTTTAGATACAATTTCTATTCTCAAGATTCTTCAATGATCAGATGTTTATAAAGATGTGTTGTATGCAGCCCTTCACAATACTATAATTCCTATTTCAATTGAACCAACTTATGTTACATCTATCCTCAACACAATGTAATGGATTGAAGATAATATTTCCTTTGAGAAATAGGATTTACCCATACAACACATCATTGAATCACATAAACCTCTATATATTTAATTGAGAAGTAATGATGTGGGGATAAAAAGACTGTTAGTTGATAACATTTTAGGACTCAACATTTGCAACATTTATTTTCTTAAACATCTTAATATACAACCTCAAGATCTAGACCACTCTAAAATGAACATCAATGGTTTTGACAACATCCCACAAAATGTCATGGGTCAAATAACACTAAATCTTACCTTAGGGCTAAGACACTGCCAACTACTTTTCAAGTCATGCCAAATGACCTCAACTATAATTTATTACTTGGTCGGCCATGGATTCATGATATGAATTTACTCCCTTCTATACTCCATGTTGGTCTAAAATTTAGTCATAAAGGTTTCATCTACACATGACCAATAGATAAAGAACCTTTTAAGTACTAATAGGTTGTCAAAAATCTAGAGAATTATATTTTGCATTTCAATCTTGGCCACTTACCTACACAACCAATTATTCACAATGTACCCTCAAACGATGCAACACATCAATGAACTCTAGCTTATATAAGACCACAAATAACAAATCACCAATTTACCTCTTTTTTTTCACTTAAAAGTATTAATAAAATGGGATATCATGGCAAAGGTCTTGGAAAGCATGAACAAGGAATCATCAATCCTATTGAGGTATCTACACAACTTGGAACAAAATTTATAGGATATCAATTTACCTTTATTAATACTAAGCCTTCTTCTACCACTTCAAAACATTTACAGTTTTTTCCACCCACTACATCACTAGACCACACCATTAATCATACTTCAACATTATCATTGATCTATCCTAATCCCATTGATGACATAGCCTGACCAAACATGTTCACATTAGATGAATTTTCTAACAATGAGTTGTTCCTATAGTTTCTTGGATCATATGTGAACCTTCCATCTTGATATCATAAAAATATATTTCCTCATCACATAAATGCTCATGCATACTTCAAGGAAATCCTAGATTTTCCCCAAGACATACCAGTTGATTTAGATGATACTATTCCTACCACTCCTTGTACACTCAATCATTTCACATTATCTAACAAAAAAATAGATAATTTCAATTTTTGAATTGACCAAGATCCCTACATTGTCATATTAGCCATTGCCCTATGAAAGGAAGAAGATATAGATATCTATCAAGATGTAATAGATTTCCTCGAACTCTTTACTTGGTCTTACTCAAATATGCTAGGAATTGATACATCTATAGTAGTCCATCAGATTCCCTTATACCTAAATGCTAAACTAGTTAAAAAAATTGTAAAATGTATATTAAGGTAGATCTTTTAGTCAAAGACAAGATCCAACACCTCTTAGATACTAGCTTCATTTGACTAGTAACACATCCTGAATGGATTTTAAACATAGTCCCTGTAGTAAAACCTAACGAGAAAATTTGATGTTGTTTTGAGTCTTGAGATTTAAATAAAGCATTCCCAAAAGATGATTTCCCCTTGCCTAATATCTACATGATCATCAATTCTATAGCCAGGTATGAAATGTTATCATTTATGGATGGCTTCGTTCATTACAACCAAGTTAAGATCGCTAAAGAAGATCAAGAGAAAACATATTTTACAACACCTTGGGGTACATTTTTTTATATCTTCATTCCTTTTAGATTGAAAAAAGTTGGAGCCACATATCAATGTACCATGATGCATAGCTTTCATGATTTGATTAATCATATAGTCAAGGATTATATTGATGATATATTAGCTAAATCAAAAAATGACAACATCATACTATTGATTTATGAAAGATCTTTCAAAGACTTTGGTAATATAATGTTTGACTCTATCCAAATAAATGTCTGTTTGGAGTTACATCAAGCAAACTTTTGGTTTTCATTATTTTTTAGTGTGGCATAGAGGTTGAACCTAAGAAAGTTAAAGTAATTATCAATATGCCACTTCCCACAAAATTAAGATAACTTTGATCCCTACAAGGCAATATCCAAGTGATCCACCATTTTGTATCTCAACTTGTTGATAAAACTTAGGCATCCACATGATTATTAAAGAAAGATACAAAGTTAATATGGGACCAAGCTTATCAAGACAACTTCAATACAATCAAGCTATATCTTCTTAATCCACCTATTTTAGTACCATTTATCCCTAATAAGCCTTTATCACTATATATTTCAGTAATAGATCATGCAATAGGAGAAATTTTAGCATAACATGATGATCAACATATCAAGCAAGTAGTTTACTACATCAATCGCACACTAGTTGATTATGAGAAAAATTATTCTGCAATAGAAAAACTATGTTTAGCTTTAGTTTTCACCACACATAAACTTTGGCATTACATGGTCAATAATGAGACTCAAGTTATCATAAAAGTAGACCCCTTGAAGTTCCTCATGGTAAAACCACATCTTTTCGATCGCATAGTGAAATGGGTTAAGTTACTAACAAAATTTGACTTAAAGATAGTTCTCTAAAAATCAATAAAGGGCCAAATCATTGTAGACCATTTGGCAGTAGCACAACTCTTGGATACTAACCCTCTTAGTGACACATTCAAAGACAATTTTACTACCTATTATACTTATTTAGATACCTAGACCATGTTCTTTAATGGCTCTTGACGTGCATCTGGTATAGGGGTAGGTAATGTCTTTGTCGATCCTTTTGGTCACACGGTTCTTATCGAATACCAATTAATATTTTACCAGCACCAACAACACCATAGAATATGAAGCACTTATCTTAAGTTTATTTGCTGCACAGTCCCTCTAAATCAAATCTATTCAAGTCTTCAATGATACCCAACTCATGGTCAACTAAGTCAATGATGTCTATCAGACAAAGGAAGAACATCTTATTCCACATCATAACATGGTACAATGTTTATCATCACAATTCAATTACTTTTCCATACAAAGTATACCAAGAAAATATAATTGACATGTAGATACAATGGTAAGTGTTGCATCTTTGATTCCTATTGACATCAATGATGATCAAGTTATATTCATAATTAAATGATTGCAATCACCATTAATATCCAATGTGGATCTGATCACACTATCTATCTTAGCCACTACATGCAGTTCTTCCACTCTAGAATGGTTCTCTGACATCTATAACTTCCTAAATAAATCTATTAAACTAAACACTTTCTCATTAAATGACAAGCATTATCTAAACAAACAATCACTTTGTTATGTAATCATTGGTAAGGACCTTTTCAAATGATCATTCAATAGATAATTACTTAGATGCCTAACCTTAGCATAAGCCAAAATTATGCTTATAGAGGGCCATGTCCCAAAAATTACTTCAACAAGGCTACTACTAGCCTACCATATAATAAAAATATTTAAAATATGAAAATTTATGTGATAAATGTCAATGACATAGTAACCTACAACATGCACCTTCACAACACTTACAACCTATCATATCTCCATCATCGTTCATGCTATGGGGATTTTATCTTATTAGAAATATTAACCCTAAACCTATTGGTAGGCACAAGTTCATCATCACCACTAAAAAATATTTTACCAAGTGGGTAGAAGCCATTCCACTTCAAACTATTATGGGGGATGACATTTCTAGTTTCCTCATGACCCACATTATTTCATACTTTAGCCTACCCATAGCTATCATATCTGATAATGGAACATCATTCAACTACAAAATTGTTAAGAAAATTTTCACAAAGTATAAGATTAAACACACATTCTCCACTTTGTACTACCCATAGGGAAATGGTCAATCAGAGGCCACCAATAAACCATCAACAACATTTTGAGAAAAATAGTGACCAAATTTGGTGATGATTGGCACAACCAACTAGTATTTGCTTTATGGGCTTATCGCATAAGTATTCATACACCCACAAGAGCCAATCCTTATTCACTCATTTATAACATAGAAGTAGTTTTACCATTGGAATTAGAAATCCCATCTCTTCATGTCTCCCTTAAAGGTATTCTCACTAATGACTAGCATCATGAAAAGTGTTAACACCAGCTCGAGAAATTAGATAATACATGCATTCAAGAAACAGAACATCTCAAAATCTACTAGCAATGCATACAATGATCTTATAACAAATGAGTTCAAACTAGAGAATTCAAAGTTAATGATCTCATTCTGAAAGAAAATCTTTGCAATGTCAATTATAAAGAAGAAATCAAAGGAAAATTCAAACCAAATTGGTTAGGTCCATATATCATTACCAAAAATCTTAGCCCTAAAGTGTATCATATAGCTTCACTCAAAGATAGGAAACTCAAAAATCCATTGAATATTATGCATTTACGCATATTTCATGTATAATATGTCATGTCACACATTTTTCTTACAGATCATCTCTTATAATTGATTGTACATAGTTCTTTTTCAAATACCTATACATAATTTTTATTACTTTATTGTACATAGCTCAAAAACTTTTAAAAATCCAAAAACATTCAAATAACTCAAAATGCCAAAACAATACAAAATTTCAAAATACAAAAACATTCAAATAAATCAAAAACACCAAAAAAAATTTGATTGTATTCATTATCCATGTTTTACATTTCTAATATCATGCTAGACTTACATCTATTGTTATAATCTATTATTTGTAAATTTATCTACATTACCATGCTTCCCTTGATCTTCTTTGAGTGTGTGCAATGACATCCAAATCCTTGATTGCTTCACTCTACCTATTGAGGGGGCATCCTACTTATACATTCGAGACATAATTTGATATATTTACCCATTTGGGGTATCTTCTATATGACTACACCATCCAAGTTATGTCATTACTTTACCACACACTC
Organism: Torreya grandis; assembly: GCA_037957365.1. Taxonomy (NCBI): domain Eukaryota; kingdom Viridiplantae; phylum Streptophyta; class Pinopsida; order Cupressales; family Taxaceae; genus Torreya; species Torreya grandis. The sequence continues at coordinate 253,836 of JARHVA010008349.1, forward strand.
TAGTTATCATAATAATGTACATTATTTACTAGCTTACATAGATTACTCTATCGACACTCACTAGTATATAGCACTTGTGTATTTATTAGAATATACCTAGTCTTGTACTAACATGTCTTGCATACCTTCACATTCTTACTTTGATTAGTTAGATTGTGATTGTATTTCTAGTTATTACATGTTTTTTTCTTGCTTAGCATTAGCTTGTTGTGATTGCATTTTCCTATTCCTCTTTGTCTCCTATATGTGCCTTAGGACATTTTCCAATGTCCTTCACTTTTATTCATGTATGTGCCTTTGGAAATTTGCCAATGTCCCTTATATATACTCTTCTATATGAGTGTGGCCCTCAGGCGAACCCTTGTTTTAATCATATGTGTGTGTGGCATTTGAACATGCCTTGTATGCTTGCTTTCCAATTTGATTGACATGTGTCAATGTCCCTTGTTTGTCTGGTCCCTTGGCCACCCTTGTATTATTCTTGCTTCTTGCCTTATATGCTTATTGCTTGTTTGCATCTCATTGTTTTCAATGACATGATCCACATCATGAATTTATCTTGCTTTCTTGGATGCCATGATGGACATCATGATCTATCTCTTGAACTAACAACTAATAACTAACCAGACTTCTCATTCCAATTCTAGTTTAGTACATTGTACATTGTTATATCTATCTAGGCATACACATGTTGATCTAACAATCTCTCAATACAAACCATGTTATATATTGAGAAATTTTATCGATTATCATTGCTATATCATGTATCTTTATAGCATAACAAACTTACAAAGCACTTTCTTCTAAGAGTAGTCATTGCAAGTTCTTCATTCCTACCCTCAGAAGAGGGGACAACAAATAGTGGTTTTGTCACAAAGATCATAACTCCTTACAGTCAAAATTCAACTTCCAAAAATACTCAGAACAATAATCAGAGGTCAAATCAGGTAGAACAGATCAAAAAAATAGTGATGATTCTAGCACAATTTCAAGTTTTAACAAAGGACAACAGCACTAGACATGGACAACATTGTTGGACACCAGGGTGTCTTAATTTTGGTGCTCATATCCAAACAAAAACAAAACCATATTTTCTAAAAGTAGGTAGAAAATTAGGTTCAATTATAGTTTTGCACATTCAAACCAGTTTAAAATCAACATTTTTAGTACACTTTTGTTTAGAGAATCTATATATAGGGGGCATCATATGCAGCATGATGACTCTTACTTCTAGTTTCAGACATGGTAGTTGATATAAATTTTATATTAGAATCCATGTTCTAGACATCAATGATTGGGGGCAATGTGTGTGGCACATTTCCTTTCTTTTCCTTTTTAAGTTTAGTTTTACCTAGGCATTCTTAGTAGTTGCATGCCTTATTCCATCTATAGGTGGTTTGCATCATTTTAGAGTGGCTTTCTACAATCATAATCTTCCACATTCTTGAGTTCTTGAGTAGCTTTCATATAAGCCTAGTTTTTAGTTTTAGAGTGGCTTCCATACAAGCCTACTCTCTATCTTTTAGAGTGGCCAAGAGTGTCCTAGTTTATAGCATACATTCAACTATCCAATCCAACATTTCCAGATTATAGAGCATTCATGGGCTTCAGGATCCATCTCATTTAACACACATTTCATACTGATATCAGTTTATAGCTTCACTTCATGGGGCAATGATGGAGCTAAAGGACTAGCTAGCCTTTGTATTCTTGAGCCACCTAGTCAGAAGGATTGGACACATAGTCTATACATCGATTAACAAATGCATGATCATATAACTTCACTTAGTAGGTGATGATGGAGCTAAAGGGCTAACCTTTACATTCTTGAGCCATTATTGGGGACTTGAGCACTTAACTCAATTTGTGATATTGCTCTTGGTATAACATCTTTGGACATTACTTAGTATAGTTTAGCATCGCTTGGTATCATAATAGATTTTTTATTAGTTCATGTATCTAGTGAGGTGTATTCATTCCTTTCTCTTCCTCTCTCTCTTACCCTACTTTGTACATTCTAATGTATCTAGTAATAATTGATCTACTCTTTTTTTTTTAGATTCATCCTTCACAATGTGCTCTCTATGTACACCCAGCATCACAATAGCTTCATGAGCTTCACCCTTATAGGTAAGTTTAGGTACACTTCCTATTTTGTATTTATCCTAGTATTTCACTTTGTTACATCACTAGAATAAAAGGGGGGAAATGTAGTTATATAAAATGCAAAAATTGGTAACTTGAGTGTGGCTAATGACACCCAAACCATAGTTCCCTCTTATTTTCTCTCATGACCCTTCTATGTACCTTTTTGCTTATTACCAATCATCTATAGGATTTTAATACGTCATTATAGCTTAGTTGAGACCCCTTTTCTATGCTTATTCCATCCCCCCATGTCCCATACCCTCAGGAAAATAGTGCCCAACTTGGACTATAGCACTGAACCCTAGGGTGTCCCATTTTTGGTGCTCCTATCCAATCACATTTTGAACTTGGATTACCATTTTTCCTTGATTCCTCATCTTCATTATGTCAACCTATCATGATTGCATTTAACCCATGACCAATAGATCCTTATAAAAGCCCATTCAAAGATCATTTAGAGAGGGTTGACAAATATCACTAAGCAAGAAAGAATAAAGACAAGACTATTCAAGTAATCTTCCTTATTATTTACATACATCCAACTAATACACTTACAATCTCATTCAAATCCTTACACCAACCCCTAACCACCTCAAGCATATCTAGTTTTAGCATTTCTTAGATTCTCACATCATAATTGCACTAAACACTTTCAAAGGGAGAACTACATATGAATTGATCCCTCTTAAGAGTATTGGTATGTAGGTATCATGCTCACACATGGGGTGTGAATCATGTCCAATTCATCTTACACACACTAACCCCCATCTTCTTTCAAAGTCCTATTCAAGCTTATTAAAGACCTAATATAAAATATAAATCATCTCTACAAGGAGCTCCATTAAGAGTTAAGCTTCAAAATTTCACAAACAGAGTCACACAAGAGTGGTGGAAAAAACCCAAAATTATCAAACCTCTATGACTAGTTTAAATAATAATAAATGAATAGGACTATATTGTCAGACCCTGAAGTGTCTTATTTTTGGCACTCCTATCCTTTTACCAAATGAAATCCAAATTGAGGTTCTTGATACTATCTCAATCTTGCATAATCAATATCAACCTTCATCTTATTTAGATTAGCATAGTTCTAGGATAAGTTATATTTCTCTCTATTCACTTACTATTTTTAGAAAGTTTAAACAATAATCAAAATTAACAAATTAGTAGGTTAATTATGGAATAATTATTGACTGATTTACTTTACTCAAATTTTTAACTAAATAGGACTAAAAAGCCCAATTATTCTAAAAAAAATTAAATCAGGAGTCTACAACATACTTCAATATCTAATTCATCATGAGATATCAAAACAACATCAAAACAAGCTCGAAAATCCTTCTCAGGTTACTTTTAGAACATAGTCAAACACACAGTCAACTTTGGAGATCAATATCTTTATATGTACATATATTTAGACCTTAAAATTTATATTTCTAGATGTAAATTTGAGTCCTCTACAAATTATCTTTTTACTACATGGGTCAAATTTTGTATATATTGAAAGTTATGGAACATAAATTGAGCACTAGTTTTTTTATTAAATTCAAATATTAAAATTCAAACAGTCATAGTTAAGCATCGAACACTATACTCGCATTTTGTGTCCTCATTAATTTAGATCAATCATGTACCATTAATATTATTATAAAAATCTTGACCTTTAACTTATAGTGTGCCTATTCCAAACATTAAACCTCGTAAATTTGACCTCATCTCATGCAATCTTACAATATTGACTCATCACGTACCATCGATCTCTATGGATCAGTCGAGTCTTTACCTTATAGTGCTCATCATTCAATTTTGATTAGAACCCCCATGATCATGACACTTGGCACCCTAATTTGCCCCTTGAGCACTTATATCATTAACCATCGATTATTTTTCCTCATCTCATTTCTTCCTAAGACCTTGGAATAAACATGCTTCATTGATCCTTTTGTAAGGAGCTCGATCTTTACATTCATTAACCAATGAGCACTTTAACCTATTTAACCTATTGTGCACCATAGATATTTACTATATGATTTCCTATGAGTCATTATATCTCCATTTGGTCTTGATCTTTAACATCGTGCAAAATATACTAAGTATGGGGACCATTGTTATCTTCCTAAAAGGCCAACCTTGCACAGTCATATCTTTTACCTTGCTCATTGACATGTTATAAAATTTGGACCATATGATCTCCTCACTAGTAGAATCCAACCATGTGTCAATATTATCCTATAACCCTCACACTTGTGATATATAACTACATTAAAATACTCACTCATATTTTTCTCTCACAGAGCTAACTTATGCTTAGAACTATCTAGAAAGGCCAACTTTACACATGCATAACTTTTAATGTGATTCATCAATTAACCTAAAAGTTAATGAAAATAAACTAAAAATAAAATTTAAAAAACTCATATGATCAACTTATCTTGAAACATCCACACATGCAAGATATTCCACCATAAAAATTATTACCTAGTTTTTCTTACCACATTGCAAATTTAACTGTGTGGGAAAACACTGTCAAAATGCCTAAGAGCCCAACTTTGCATTTGTATATATTTTGTCATGATTCATAATTAGATTTTATACTTTATGCATATAAAATAGGGACTAATGTGATCCAAACCATATGATAACCTCACCTTGATTCATCCATGTGTGGTAATTATGATGTTGTCAAACTGCCTACTCAAATTTTCTACTATTGGACCCAAAATGTCTAGATGAGAACAATGATGAATTAGGTGAATTTAACTCATGCACATAAGTAATAAAATAATATAAAACCTCTTATAAGATCCATTTCACATGTTCAATACTCTATACTCATCCTTGAACATCTATTGCCATGTCAAAACTAAAGATCAACCAAGACTCCTTCAAGCATACTAGGATAAACACATTACACACTTTGTCATTGTCACTTAGACTATCAAGGAACTTTATCCACTCACTTGGACACTTATTTACATCACCATGACATCATTAAAAACTATCCAAAAATATCCCCCTCTTTCATTTATTTCAATAAACAACATTCATCTCACCTTCTCTCTCTTCAAGCACTCTCATAACAGGAACTTTCTCCCCCTTTGACACAATGACAAATTGGGCACCAAATAATCTTGAGGACTTGAAAAAACTAACATTAGGATAGGACCACCTTATAAATATGATACAAACTCCCCCTTCTTGTCTTACCAACTTCCTCTTGCATCATGCTAATACTCTCTTCAATCAAGCACTACAATAAATGAAGAAAGAACACACAATTATGACTAGGTTTGATCAAGTAAACATACTAACTTTATTAAAGTCTCATTTGTATCAGATATCACCACATATTCAATATGACTGAAGTATCTCACATATTCTTCCCCTTACATCATGTAACACTCCTCAAGCCATTCAAGCTACCTGAATTAGCTCCCCTTAACTCTATGCATACCACCTTGTACTCCTCAAACATGCACTACAATCTGATGGAAATATTCAAGAAACATATGAGAGGGAACCCTTAATATATTTGATAAATTTCATCACTTGAAAATATTCAGATCTCCACACACCATGAAGAATCACCACACATGCTTACTAGACTTCTTTCTCAAGGCACCTCATAGACTACCAATAGAACTTCATTCCACTCACCAAATAGAAAACATGATTTAAAAAAACTTGAGAATTATCTTATAAAAATACATACCTTTCTCTTTTGGAAACACTGATAAAAAAACATCAAATCTTCATACTAGGCCTATCTAGACTCTTCATAGCCCTACTTGGAACTTGTAGAACCCATAACTTTTATTAGACACATCTTCAAGACCTAAAACTTCATATCTAGAGAATTATAATATTTCCATTTAAGAAAAATAACTTGAAACACCTAGATTATCCTCTACTATATAATTTTTTCCCACATCAACTTGCTAAGTAGGCATGCATCTTGACAAAAACATGAATAACATAAAAACCACAAACCTTTAAATCTCTATGAAGCTTGATTTGACAACCCATTTGACCCATTCAGCATATTAAGAAGTATTTTAATTCAAAACATAAGGTAGACCACTTTTATAGCATAGCCCAAAACCCTAAAAACTTAAAAATAATAGAGTCAACAAACTTCCTTTTGGTCAATGTCCACCTCTAAAACTTCTTGTACACCTGGAGACAACCATTACACACTTCTAGACCAAGATTTGAGCTTCCACATCTTTGATAATCCATACATTATATAACCCATTTTAGGACTTGCATTCTCTTAAGCACAATATACAAAACTTGAAAGTAAAAAAAAATCTCCAATTTAACTTCAACATACCTTCAGACCACAAAACCACTTAGAATATACTAAAATAATATTAACAGACCTTTCTATGCAAAAATATTATCTTTATAAATCACAAATTCTCTTGTGCAACTTGAAAACCTTTAATCTAACCTTGTAAACTGACCATATATAGTTATGACATCAATCCGACATTACCATAACATATATCCCACCTAGACATACCTACTCCAACTAAAAACACTCATCTCTAGCCTTCTAAGACCATATGAAGAACACCGTAACAACACTTGCTTCTCCACTAAAAGGGTACCCTTAAGAAGCATAGATAAAGACATCCTTTGCACCACAATACTCTAAAATAAAGTGAAGCTAGGAGTGGCCCACATTTCCTTAGTAACCACAGGAATCCTCTCATAGATATAAGACTTCTTACACTTATTATTCTTCTTCTTAGTCTAAACTATGACAACTAGTACCTTTCCTATATCACTCTCCTCTTCTAAGATATAATTGGCAACACATGGAGCAACTATGGAATCTTGACATACCTTTTCATTTGAGGAATCAACCTTACATCTTAGAACCTCATCACTAGGTACTAACAATTGATGTTCTTTGAATGTTGCATGCTCATCAATATCAAAATGTTCACTTATATCCATACACATATCAAAACTTGCCTCAACTAGCACCTTGGTCTTTCCCTTGAGCTTGGTCTCTTCATTCTCAACATGTGTAGACAATGAGAACCCTTGTCAATCTTCAAATTCTATAACATTCTCCACCATAGTGAATAGATTACTTGGACTTGTAGTCTCATCATGACTCATACTTACCACCTTTGGCTTCCATGAGTACACTTGCCTTCTTCCTTACACTCTTGGAGCTTAATTGAACCTATTCTAGTTTGTAGACCTTTGATTACATAATCTATGAATGTGACCTCTTTTTTCATAATTTTAGCAACCCATGCTCCTTGATGAAAACTCAACTTATCTTACCTTATTCAGACAAAAACTATCATTATGTACAATTTCATGACAACTAAAACAAACTACTCTTTTTGAAAAAGACTTACCTTGCCTTTCCTTATTTATATAATACTTATCAAAGTGTCCCCTATCAAGACATTTGAAACACTAAACCTTGTTTACACCTTTTGAATAATGACCTCCATCATAGTCCCATGAAAACTCATTTCTAATAGGTCTTCTACATTATCTAGTTCTATGCCCAACTAATTAAAAGTGTAACGATAACAATTGAAACTTGCATACCTCATGGCATTAGGCTATCTAATCTAATTTGTCTTCATTCTACCAGCACCTTCATTCCTTATATGATGATTTTTTTTTCAAAGTATGATTGTCCTTATTCATATTGACATTCATGTCAACTTAAGAAGTAACTTTGGGCTCTTCATTAAAACTCAATCCAAATCTATCACTAGCTGAGTTTTGACTCTTTAGAAGATCATCTAAATTATTATAAATTTTATCAAACTTGAAAAATGATTTCACCTTGCTTGTAGACTTATCTAACTCATATTTCAAAGACACAATCTCAAAATCATACCTTAAACATTCTTCTTATTTGGCTCTTAGAATTATAGATATAGATTCCAACTTATAATTAAGAAATATGACAACACCTTCATGCTCTCTAGATTCTTCAACCAATCTTATCTCAAACACACTAAATTGCCCCTCATAGTTCTTGAGTTTAGATTTCATATACTTATGGATCTTCTTCTCAATCTTTAGTTCTTTAAGATCATTTGTCAATGTAGTCACATAGTGCATCTCATCTTCTTCATCATCTTCATCATTCCAAGTAGACTCTTTTTGATATGATAAATTTACTTACTCCACCATGAAGAGGGTTCTATCTCTAAAAGGACCATCATCTTCATGATCATACTTTGAGTCATTGTCTTCACTCTCATATGATGAGCTCTAATCTTATTTGGTGTAGAGACTCTTCTTGTCCTTGAAGTACTTTTTCTTATTATCAGTCCTTCTAAATCTCTTTTTGATTTTATCAAACTTAAATGATTTATTTCCATCATCATGACCTTGATCATGCTCTTCATCATCATCCTTCTTATAATTATGAGGGAATTTGTTAGAAAAATGTCCTATCTTACCATAATTGAAGCATTTGAGGGGTAGTTACCTTTATACTTTCTTGAACGTGTTCTCAATTTCCTTGAAATCAAATAAGTTAATTCATCCTCATATATATCGAAAATGTCATCCTCTTTAGGTTTTTTACCTTAGAATTTCTTCTTTGGCTTCATTTTAGTCTTGAAAGTTGCTTCCTTCTTTGGTGTTATATCATCATTCTTCCTCATCTCATAGGTAGTAAGGATGCCATGAAGTTCATTCAAATTTAGCTGAGTAAGATCATGACTTTCTTCTACAATAGATACTTTAGGATCAAACCTAAGGGATAGGGATCTTAATACCTTTTGAGCTACAATATCTTCAAGTTTTTCTCCAAGATATCTAATGATGTTCACAATTTCATTAACTCTCTGTAGAAAGGATTCCACATTATATTCTTCCTTCATCTTGAGACTTTCAAATTGACTTTTATTAGTTTATAATTTATCAAGATTGCCCTTTGAGCCTCCTTCATAAATGATCTACATTTTGTCCCATATGTCTTTAGCAAATTTACAATAGATCACTTTGGTGTATTAGTCTCTGAAACACCATAATTGATAGCATTCATTTCCTTGGAATTATTCTCAAAAAACTTCTTATCTACAACACTAGATGGATATATAGCATGTACATAATAACCATACACAACATATTGTCAAATATCAAACCCTAGGGACATGATGTATGTTCTCATCCTTGCACTCTAAGAAGCATAATTATATCTATTGAACATCAGTGATTGCTTAATATAGAAACCTCCTTGATGACTGCCCATAGTTTACCTTGGATCACATTCAAGCTATCAAGCCTTTACGAAATGACCTGCTTTGAGACCAATTGTTAGAGGTAAAAGCACTGAGATGGATGGGGGCTGAATCAGTGAGCCTATATATTTTAATTTCAATTATAATCCTTTCAAACTATTAGACAATCATCATATATCATCTTGATCAAGAAACATTAACAAGAGAGATCATTCATTTAATGCATACACAAGATTAAACACATAACACATAGTTCCTATGGGAAATGCTCATAAGAAATAAAACCCACTCTCAAGTTTGTAACACATGGACTACTTGTCTTATAAGAAATTATAACCAAGATACTAGCCAACTCCTTTAGACTTGAAAACCTTGATCAAATCCTCCTAATCAAAGGCCTTTAGTAAAACACCTATTTCAAAAGGAGCAACTACCCCTATTGATGATTAACTCCCTTAGACCCTCCTTTAAAGTGAACACCTAGACCTTAGAACTAATGTACTCAACACCTAATGATGGATCTCTATTTTTTAACCCTTGCATAAATTCCCTCTATATCTCATATAGGCCTCTTATATAGGCATGTTATAATATCTCTCCTTCACTCAAACTATCCTCATATCCAAACTCAAACCTCTTTGCATATCCTCAAATTATAAGAGCAATATTTAGACATAGGAAATATGACCTATAGGTCATACACATAGTACTCAATATTTTCTACTCATTAACTCATCAACTAGGCACTCTACCTCAACTTCACTCCACAATTATCACATACACCTTGCACACTTCTTCACAAAAGTCTAGAAACCAACACATTTGGTTTTACCATTTATAGAGGTATCATGATTATCAAAAACATAATCTTCATTATCAGCCATAACACATGCCTTCACCCTTAAGGCATCTTACATGGGTCACACTTAAGCACAACTCTCTTTCAAATAATCCTAAGTCACTCTTAGGTCTTATGGAGACCCAATCAACTCTTTAACACTTTTATGGGCAAATTAAGAACACATAAACACTTTACAAACATATGGACCTATGCCACATGATATATAGGTCCTCCTTAAGTGCCAAAAACCATCTAAGTAACTTTCAACTTAAGTACAATTTGCTTAAACAATATTCTATGCACACAGTCACCATAAATGAATATATAGTCAACTTCTAAACCTTTGCACACTCATATATTTTACCTTGCTCACTTGTATGTTCTCAAATTTAGACCATATAATATCCTCACATAGGTGAATCCAACCAATATGTAAATATTCTCTTGTAACCCTCACACATATGAGATATAACTACATCAAAATGCTCACTTAGATTTTTCTCTCGCATAGCCAACTTATGCCTAATAATGTTTGGAAAGACCAACTTTGCACATGCATAAATTTTGATGCGCTTCATCGCTTGACTTGAAAGTTAGTGAAAATAAACTAGGAGAAATATTAAACAAACCCATATGATCACCTTCTCCTAAAACATTCACACATGTGAGATATGTCACCATCAAAAATCCTACTTAGTTTTTCTTTCCACATTAAAAATTTATCTATGGGAAAACATTGTCAAAATGCCTGAGATCCCAACTTTGCACTTGCATATCTTTTATCATGATTCATCAATATAATTGAGACTTTGTGCATATAAACTAGGGACTAATTTGATCACAACCATATGACCATCTCCCCCTGAATCATCCACACATGGTAATTATGATGTCATCAAACTGCCTACTCAGATTTTCTACCATTAGACCCAAAATGTATAGATGAGAATAATGATGAACCAAGTGAATTATACTCAAGCATATAACTAATAAAAACATAAAAAACCTCTTATAATACCCCTTACACATGACCAAGACTCCATACTCATCCCTAAACATCTCTAGCCTTGTCAAAACTAAAGATCAACCAAGCCTCCTTCAAGCATACTAGGACAAACACATTGCACACTTTATCATTGACACTTAGAATATTAGGTAATTTAATCCACTCACATGGACACTATTATGATATCACTATGACATCATTGATAACTCTCTAACACTATAAAATTGGTAAAATGCAATGTTGGGTTCACTAATATGTTTTATCAAATTGGAGATTAAGAGGTATTAATCTAATTAAAATAAAATTTTAATTAAATCAAAACACATAAGATAAATAATTATCATACATAAACTAATTAAAAATTACTATTTTTATAAATATACTAAAAGGGGAAAGTATTAATAAATCAATGACTTAACTAGAATTTGGGTCTACATGACTACAATAGTGTTTGTAAAATTGATTGTAAGGTTTTGTAAGGGCATTGTGAATTAAGAAATTGTCTTTGTATTATTATAGGATAAAATAATAGAACCAAAAACTATTAAGACAATAAAATTACCAATAGACCAAGATTTGAAACAATCTCTGAATTGATTTGTATTTAATAAAATTAAAAACTATCAAGACTATAAAATTACCAATAGGCCAAGATTTGAAACAATAACTAATAATTGATTCATATTGATTGCCTTAAATTAATTACAATCCAAACCATTCTTAAATAAGCCTCAAATTAGAATTAGAGTTGGCAAGAAAAAATTTAAAAAAAAAAAAAAAATCTAAAAAAAACCTTCTATTTTTAGCAGTTACTATTTTTCGTAAGTTTTGCATGCAAGCACGTATAGATTTAAAAGTCTACTGAAATACTCTAAATAATAAAATTAACCTATTGGACTAATTTCAACTGAAGTTCATATTCGGTCATAAAAATATACAATTTCTAAAAATAGAAAAATCTTGAAAAAATTAATAAACTACAATTTCAGACCCTCAAATAGTCATGTTTAGCATCCTAAAAATGTTGAAAACACCTCTAAGAAGAAAGTGTGTCTTAGGGAATCAAAAAAAAATTGATATGGTCATTTTGGCACATGGAATATCTCAAATGGATATATGGGTCAAAATTTATGGCCTCCAAAAGTTTGGCCTATTTTTTCTACATCACAACACCAAGCTATTTGGATGAGTTCAGCTTACATTGTTGTTTGTAGGGTGTACATACATCCTTTATGGTTTTTTTTCTTCTATGATAATTTTTTAAAATTTGCATTCACCTATATATCATGTGTATATATATAGATGTTTTTGATTCAATGTGGGATCCATTGTGTACCTTTTTCACTTAAAATCCTATCTCGATTACAAGAGAGACAAACACTATAAAATAGGGGAAATGGTAAAGGGGATGGGGTTGTGATTGAACTCAATAAATGTGTGTTGAACATTGATTACATACCAAAACTTTGAAGAGGGATCAAATTCCATGTAGTTCTCCCATGCTATGGTGTTATGTGTACAATACTGGGTAAATGTTATATGTTGGTGTAATCCTAGTGTGGTTAAGTGCTTGAAATAATGACTTGTGACCTTGTTGTTATATTCAGGCCTAGCTTAGAGCTACTTGGAATATATGGACTTAGAATTAGGAATAATATGTGTCTTCTTCTCAATCTATAGTTAAATAATTTTGGAGTTTATAATAGTGGTAGCCTCTTGCCATCTAGTGAATAAATGGATAGAAAATGTGCTTATATAGTGGTTCTTTTTAGGTTTTATCAAATCAGATTGAGAAATGTGTGGGATGACATGTTTGAATGAATTTGAATTTGGGTAATTATTCTTTAATTGGTGAGAGGATGAAACCATTAGATTTAGACACTATTGACTAGCGAGATTGTCTCGAAGGAAGAGTTTTGTCTAAGAAATAGAGAAAACTAAACTGGGAGTGGGAATTAGTCCAATAGTGAGTCTAGGAAATTTGGAATGAGAAATATAATAATTCAATATAAAATTTTCCTAAAGGTAAAGGGTTATCCACATAAAATTAGAGGAATAACAGTTTAGAACAAAAATAATTGAGCATAAATTAAGTGTCTATAAAGAATGGTCACAGGTACATTTTTAGTATTAAATGTTAATTTTGGTGATTACAAAAGGTTTGTATAATAGGAAAGGATATCTATTTAATATTTTGTATTGAGTTGTGCTAAAAGGATATTACCCCCTCAAAAATGCCCCCAATACTTTACCATGAGATTCTATAATATCAATACAATATTGTTATTTATTTCTATTAAGTACATATTGGTTATATTTTTGTTAGTATATTAATTTTCTACAAATCAAACCTAACATATTAATATAACCATAATTTCAAAAAAATAAAATAAAATAAGTAAATGGTATATTTAATGATAACAACTACATAATTAAAAAAAAGGAAAAAAGCAAAAGGAATGAATACATATTAAAATATGATGATGATGATCCCCCCAACTAGTGGTTGTATTCCCAAAAAGAATGACTAAGAATATATACATTTATAGTACATTAATTAAAAATACTTTTAAATTTTTATGTTGAAAACATCATGAGCACTAATGACATAGAATAGATTGCATTAAATAATTTAGTTGCCATCGACGTCATGAAAATTAATTTTTCCACCCACTTTGACCAAAACAATTATAAGTACTTATGCCACTTTTACTTTATAAAATATCACACCTCAAACATGGTGACTCTAAGAGAAGAAGAGCATAGTGTTAAGCTTCTTACTACCTAGTTCAGTCCTTATGGCATATGGGTTTTGATAGGACTTGAAGAACTATGTATTAATTATGAGTATGTGGAAGAAAATCTAGAAAAGAAGAGTGACTTGTTGCTGCAAATGAATCATGTTCACAAGAAAGTGTCTTTCCTCATCCATAATGGTAGAAATATGATTGAATCTCTTGTTATCCTCTAATACATAGAAGAGATCTGGGCATCCTTTAACACTACCTTTCTTCCCACTGATCCATATGACCAAGAAGTTGCATGATTTTGGGTAGATTTTTTAGACAAGAAGGTATTGCATATAAGAACTCCACTCTTATCAAAAAACATCTATTTAGTTTTTGTTACTTTTACTTAAGTTTCATCATAAATTTTTAGAGTTTTATCCAATGCTAATGGTTGACCAATTTTATTTTTTAGGTGTGTAACCCTGGGGTAAAAATATTATTTAGCAAAGGAGAAGATCAAGAAGCAGCTACAGTGGAGTTTTTACATAACCTAGAAATAGCAGCAGGAGAGTTGAGTAGGAAAGATTATTTTAGTGGAGATAAGTTTGGAGTGGGGGATATAACTTTTGCTCCATTTATCTCATTATTTCATTCATTTGACATATGTGGAAGGTTTTAAATTTCTTTGAAGGCATGCAAAAAAAGATGTTTGTAAAGGGAGTGTGTAAAGAAGACTCTTCCTTCACTTGAAAAAGTGTTAGATGTTTCAAATGTGAAAGAGGAATATTTGATTTAGAATATTATGGCTTTAGAGTATTTCTAGATATAATAAAAAATTTAATTTTAGGGTGCAACTAGTATCTATTAAGTGCCTTGTTAGTATGTTGGGTGTTTAAAACCTACGCTCGTCCTTTGGAGTACCCTTCACTCTAAGGTAAGTTTACATGAAAAATACGAAGGTATAATATTCTTATAGTATGTAAACTTATAATTTCAACTTAAACGAGGTTGGGAAAAAAATTAAGGAATTTTTTTTAATCTTTTTGATGTGAATTTATATTTGTAAACAATATGATTATTTTTCATGTGTCACAATGATTATTTTATAAAAATAAATACATTAATTTTTTTAATTATAATTATAAAATTATATTAAGGTTGTCTTAATTGCTTACCATGTAAAAAAAACACTAAATTTAAACATAATAGTTGTTTATATACATGTATCAATAATAAGGTTATTGTTATGACTGCTCTTTCCTTATTTCATAGATGGTGATTTATGGGACAAATGGCTCCCAATCACTCATAAATTATATTATATCTCATTTTATTGTTTGACCTCTACATATTTTTTTTGGAAAATATCATTAGTTTAGTGCTATCTACAAAGTGAAATTTTACCTATTTATAATATAAAATTAGTTCAACAAATGTGGAAAATTGATAAGCAAATTAAAAAGCTCAATAATGATCAAGTTAACTTTTATAGAAAATTTAATTGTAATTGTGAAATTTTAAATTATTATAAAATGTGGGAAGTGTCTTTGCAACTACCATCATGTGGGTCTCACATCATTTATAAAAATAATTATGTGCCCATGGCCAATAGGCATTCACCTCAAGGAAGGTTAGAGGGGTCATATTGTTCCTTGGAGACACCTGACTTAATACATCAGGTATCAACCCACTCTACTAAATGTTTTAGGTGGTTATAGTGTATCACCTTCTCTAATAGAACTTAATATATCCCAAGGCATTATAAATCATTAAATTTTAAAATTTCACATTATGAAATAGCCATATTCATAATAAATTTAAATTTTCATGATTCCTTCTTATCCAAATTTGATGCAATATTTCAATTTTAATGACATGCCAAATGTTTAAATGTGTCCAAATCAAACTAATTTTTATCTAAAATAAGCTCATGTCTATGATATATTTTCTTATCAGTGATGTTGAAAAAGGGTGTGAATTCATAAAAAATCATCTTGAACTTTAAGGCATAACCAAAACACATGCTTAAAATTCTTGATCTTATATTATAGGTAGAACAAGTGCGATTGCCTATTCTTAGATGATGTAATACACTATCCCCAATATTTTAATAATTATTCTACAGTGATTTGATACAGGAGCTTCTAATTATTCAAGTAATCTTGCATATTCTAAAATATATCTTATGTGGTTGGGCACTTCCGATAATTGAAGATGGCATGGATAGACTTATTCACAATTCAATAGACTCTTGGAAGGGAAGAGAAAAAGTATCATATCATGAGATAAATTTATTTATTGCATGATGAAACTATTGGTTAACATAGGTATACATTATCCATAATTTATGTAACCATTACTCTAGAAGAAGTGATGGTTCTACCCACATTAGTTGTATAATCCTAGTAACGACCCATAAAAATTTAGGTGCCCATTTTTTAGTGTTTTCCAAGATTCAAAGGATTCAAAAAATCACTCCATAAGGCACAAAATTTGAGGAAATATTGATCTAAAATTTAGATCTATTATATTATCCATGTAAGCTAACTACCTCCACTACTCTCTTCTATGTAAGAAATGAATGTAATACACTTATAAAAAATATTTTACATAAATATATCAATTAAAAAGGTGCACGAAGAGTTTATAGAGGCAGAGGAAGTCTTAGAATGATTTGTACATTTTGGGAACATCTCATTATTTTGATGTAAACCTAGCATTGTGACTTTTTAAATAAAATCATGAGGTATTTTTAGAGAAAATGTGTACTTGTCGAAAGTTATCAAAGGATTGCATGGTTTAAATTAAAACAAGTAATGGTTATAAAGTGTCTTGTTTTTAAACTTTATAATGGTTTAATTCATGTCTTGGGTGATCCATGTACCTCTTGTTATTGATTTTGTTTATAAATATAGGCATTTGGGATAGGTAAATGCATTTATTAGAATTTAGGTTCAATAATGCAATTGCAAGTCTTAAGTTTAAGTGTTAGAGTTTTATTATTCTTTTTGTTGGTGTTGTTTGTTACTTGTTATGAATTATCAAATAAAAGTAATTAGAAGTGCAAAGCATTATGTAGACATTTGCATAATTGTGAAGTATAATGCATCCATGAAGGCCACTATATGGGAGTAAACTTGTACTTGATAATGATATAGTGGAATGAGGAGTAAGTGCCTCACTCTGTTGGAGTTTTCTCATCTTTAGTTTTTCTAAGTTAAGTTTATGTTTTATGTGTTTTATGTGTACTTATTACTTGGATTCTATTTTTAGTCCATATCTTTTCTATTAATTTATAACTTTTTGATGTGTCATGTATCCACACTTTATGTGAAGCCTACCTTAGGTTGGTTTGTTATCAAGGTGTGATGCACTATGTGAATAATATTTTTAATATGCACATTTAATTTGGTTATTATCTTCACATATTTGTTAAGGTTTAAGTTTACCTATGTAGTTCTTCCACCTTCTACTCCATCAATAGTCATATCCCACTCACCTCTTGCTCTTCCTATATAAGGATCTTTTGTGTCCTTTATACATTGATAATTAATTTGGTAGATATGTGGTCATTTAGGAGAACCAAAGATCACTCTTTGATCCTTGGTACTATTCTAAAAAGCTTTGTTAGTTCCACACTTTTTTATTGTATATACCTTTTTTTGGTTAATATATTTATGTTATTGGTGAAAACTCTCCCCTGAGTACTTATTTGTGGATTATCTTTACATGTAAAGTTCCTTGGGCCTTCTACTTTCCTAACATTGAATCAGACCTTGTTCCTAACATAGTATCTAAGATATTCTTCATAGGTATTTATTGTGGATTTATTTATTTTTCATGAAATTTGGCATTCCCACACAAATTTTTTAGCCACTAAGAAAATTTTTATCCAACCCTCATTATTAGTTTTCAAAATTACCCACTAGGTATTTTTTGTTTGATCTAAAATTTAGATCTATTATATTAGCTATGTAAGTTAACTACGTCACTACTCTCTTATATGTAAGAAATGATTGTAATAAACTTATAAAAAACAATTAACATAAATATATCAATTAAAAAGGTGCATGAAGAGTTTTTCTATGTAGAGGAAGTCTTAGAATGATTTGTACATTTTGGGAACATCTCATTATTTTGATGCAAACCTTGCACCATGACTTTTCAAAGAAATTCATGAGATATTTTTAGATAAAATGTGTACTTATCTAAGGATATCAAAGGATCACATGGTTTCAATTAAAATAAGTAATGACTACAAATATGGCTTGTTCTTAGACTTTATAATGGTTTAGTTCATCTCTTAGGTGATCCATGTACCCTTGTTATTGAGTTTGTTTAAAGATATAGGCCTTTGGGATAGGTAAAATCATTTAGTGGAACATGGGTTCAATAATATAGTTGCAAGTCCTAAGTCTATGTGTTAAAGTTATATTATTCTCTTTGCTTGTGTTGTTTGTTAAGTGTTGTGAATTATCAAATAAAAGTTATAAGAAGTGTAAAGCATTATGTAGACATTTACACAATTATGAAGTATAATGTATCCATGAAGGCCACTATATGGGAGTAAACTTATACTTTAGAATGACATAGTGGAATGATCAGGATTAAGCACCTCACTTTGTTAAAGTTTTCTCATCTTTAGTTTTATTAGGCTAAGTCTATGTTTTATGTGTTTTATATGTACTTATTACTTGTATTCTATTTTTAGTCCATCTATTCTATAGTACTTTATAACTTGTTGATTTGTCATGTATCCACACTTTATGTGAAGTCTACCTTAGGTTGTTTTGTTATGAAGGTGTGATGCATTATGTGCATAATATTGTTAATATGCACATTTAATGTGGTTGTTATCCTCACATGTTTAATAAGGTTTAGGTTTACCTATGTAATTATTCCACCTTATACTCCATCAATAATTATATTCCACTCACCTCTTTCTCTTCCTATATAAGGATCTTTTGTGTCCTTTATACGTTGATTAATCAATTTGGTAGAGATGTGGTCATTTAGGAGAACCAAGGATCACTCTTTGATCCTTAGTATTATTCAAAAAAAATTATTAGTTCCACACTTATTTATTGTGCATACCTTTTTTTAGTTAATATATTAATGTTATTGGTGAAATCTCTCACTTGAGTACTTATTTGTGGGTTATCTTTACATGCAAATTTCCTTGTGCCTTCCACTTTCTTAACATTGAATCAGACCTTGTTCTTGACATAGTATCCAAGTTATTCTTCATAGGTAGTTTTTGTGGATTTATTTATTTTACACAAAAAATTTCATTCCTGCATAAATTTTTAGCCACTAAGAAAAAAATTTAGCCAACCCTTGTTATGAATTTTCAAAATTACCCACTAGGTATTTTTTATTTGAACCAAATCTACTTTTTTTATCCAACACTCATACTAGGTCTTTTCTTTGAGCTAAATCTACATTTTAGGGTCATTTTCATTGAGTGAGTTCTAGTTTAAGTATATTTATTTTCATGTCCCATATCTTATTGTCTAAAATCTAATTTTTCCCTCAGTTGGATTCATATACATGTTGCAGATCCACATGTGGAGTAGTTTTGTTGAATAATTTTCTACCATTTTACATGTTAGAGTGCTTTTGATCTAAATCATACATCCCCATTATGTTCATAATGATAAATATCATAAAATATAACTTTTATTTCACCTAATTGAAACACCATGAGCTCATTTGGCAAACACTTTGATTTCAAGGGTAAATATACTTTTTTATAAATTTTTGGGGCATCCATGAGCAAACTTAACATTTTTATTACATCCACAATGTCCAAAACCCCCTTAGGGGACCTCTATTTCAATATTTTTGGTTTTTATTTATAGATTTATGTGTATCTTAGTTTTTAAAAAGCTAAGGCATAGAGGCATTTCCAGAAAAGAAATTACATTTTACTGCAAAAAAAATAACTTAAAGTATTATTTTATTCAACTGTTTGAGAGATTTCCCTAAATAATGAGAATTATATATATATATATATATATATATATATATATATATATATATATATATATATATATATATATATATATGAGGGTAAAAAGAGGGTTTTAAACATAAAAAACATACTTATGAGGTTAATGTGGCATACATTTGAACATCACAATTGTGTGTATGAAGGAGAGCAAGGGAGGACAATCATTGCTTAGGCTATGAAACCTAGATCTGGCACTACAACCCATGTTTTTTCTTGTACCATAACCACTCTACCTAATGTCCCCACTCACATAACGTGCCACCAATGTGCCACCTATATTTGTCACATCTACCATGTGTCCATAGTCATCATCATCGTTGTTGCTCAACCTCCAATGCAGTGATTAGTCACAACCCTTATGACCCTTGTGACCACCACCAAGAATATAACCCTCCAATAACCTATAACAATCCATGTGACCCCCCACTAGGTATATATATCTTCTAAATGTAGTGTTTAGCCACACATGACCTATTTTTTATCTTTTTTTTTGTTTGGTGACTTATACCTTTAAATATGGGAAACTTGGGAGGGTGATTTTTTATCAGCTTGCCTAATTTTTTAATATCTATGCCATGATGGATTTTTCATTTTAATGAACCTTTTTTTATATAATTTATAGTTTTTTACTTGATCTGTTGATCGACTCTTATTTTTTAGACCTTTCGAAGGTCATAACTTTTGATTGGTAACTTAGATTTGCATGTTATTTTTTCAAGTGCATTAATTTTTAGGCTCTTCAAAAGAGTGATATAAATTTATTTAGATTTTATCTCAGAGTATTATTTTCAACATAAAGGATTTTTTTTAAATTGTGAATCGCATTACTTTACACATTGAGAATAGGTTACACCTTATTTTAATAAGGGATCACTTTTTAGTGCTTCATATAGCTTGTAGGTGGTTTTTAAATATGTATATTATACTTGCACTAAATTATGAATTACCATGGATCACTTTATATTTTTGTCTTTATCTGCATTCATGTGTGTGTGTGTGTATGTTTTGTCATACACCATTTTCTCATATCAGTTATTGGGTCCTCCATGTGGCATATTGGGCACTCTCAATTGACAATTTTGATGTGTTTCTTCATAGACCTACCACATTAAAAACTTTTGAGATATTTTTAGCTATTATATTTTTTCCTTCATACATGTTTAACTGAACTACCAATTTATCTGATTTGATAGGGATTAGTCCTAGCTTCTTGAAAATCCTTACATGCATAACATTGACAAAGCCACCAAAATCAATAAGATAATTATGCTAATATTTACCAAGTATTCATAATTTTAACTGAAAGGGTGGAACCTCAGTCCTAGTAATATGCATTATAACATCAATATTAATAGTATCCTTATGTTTGGGTTCACTTATCTTGTCTATAAGAGACTTAAGAAGTAAATCCCTTTGTTCAGTGTTTTGTGCTACTTCATGGTGGGTTATATTACCTTTTATTGTATTCATATCCTCCACATTCTTTTAATTCATTTTTATAGTGTAGGGATAAATGTCACTTTATTTTTGTGGAGGTGGATCATTTATAGCTTTAAGATCAAGAGGTGTAGCGACATTGTCTGGTAGATTTAAAGTAGTCAAAGGCTAATGTGCCCAACTCCTAAGCATATAGTTTCCTCTCTAGTATTGTTGGAAATCTTGAATGCCATTTTTATTCTCTTAAGGATCATTGCATTTTATATTAGGAAATTCAAAAGTCTCTAAATTCATGGTTGTATTAAGTGATTTTGATGAACTAAGAGAATCATAATGACTTGAAGTATTATGATCATTTGGGATAACCTTGTATTCTTTCATTTCCTTTTGATGAATGTCAAAAGCATGACAAAAATAAACATAGTCAAGTTCCCCATGTTGGTTTGTATTATGAACAAGGCAGCAAATGGGTAGGGTGATCTCCATGATATTGATCTAAATAAATTTATTGGATGAAGACTCAACTTATTTCCTAGCTCTATTAAAGGGCTTGTAATTGCATTGGTAAGTGAAATTTGGAGTATAATTTATACTACTTGAGAAACACACTTATTTTTTAAAGTTTAGTAAATTATTACTTAATCTCTAGAACATTATTTAGATTTCATAAAACTCAGGTCTGGTTGGGTATTGATATGAATTTTACATATTATTCGTTACAACTTAAACTAATGCTCAATTGTAAGACTGACGTATAACTTCATTACCAATTAAATTTAAAAATACTAAATTATGATTAGGGGAAACATGTTATATATTTAGATGATTCATCATTTAAAGAGGTTTTGGTAATGGAACATTTTAATTTGAAGGTGGAATTAAGTTTAACACTAGCATGTTTGGGAGAATTTTAGGAATGGGAACTAGCACTTGACCTTATGGATTGAGTTATTTTTCCTCTTTTATTTTTTATGTATACTTAAGGGGAAAATCAAGGATAGTTGGATCTCTCCTTAAGAATGTGGTAGTATAAGGTTCCAAACATTTTTGAACATTTACAATGCTAGTTGGAAATTTTATCTATATCAGGTTACTATGCTACTTACATATTTTGAATGTGTGTGTTAAAATTACTTATAAGCTCATTATGTTCCCTTATCATGTAAATAAAATATTGGTATAAAATGCTTAGATCCATTACCTAACCAAACTATGATAATAATGTGTTACTCAATTGATTCCATCCTGCAATTGAATTCTCATTGAGATTTAGGAACTAATTGCAAGCTTGATCAAGGAAGTTGAAAGGGAACAACCTATAGGGTACATCTTCATACTCAATATTAAGTAACCTGAGGTATGATTTATAATATGTAATTATTTATTATACATTCCTTATAGTTTTTATATTTAAGTTTGAAATATAATGCTCATGGTTTCTAGGTAAATCATGCACGTCATCGAAAACATTTGTAGTGGGTCCAACTAGTTAAGCTGCATCTATTTAGACTTGTCTATTGTTGACAAATTGTGGGGAGGGTTTTGTTGAGTAACATAAAATTTTAGATTTACCTTCATCAATTCTAAGACTTATATAAAATTGAAGAGGAGGAACAATTAATCTCCTATGACTCAACCTAAATCCAAATCATGTGGTCCCTGAAGAAGACTCTAGAGTCACAAACACTAATTTCTATTTGTATGGGCTTTAATAGTGCAACAAATATAAAATCATAAGGATGAGTTACAAGACCACAAATATATAGTAAAATACAAGTTTAGATTATTCATAATTTCAAGATTGAATGTTTAGGCCTTGAAATATTACATTGGCCCCTCCTTCTATCACCATTTTTTATTGGGCTCAATTTGGGACCCACTCAAAATGTAACTATTGAATTCAATGATCTAAGAGGATAAAAGGAGTCTACAATTCATGGGATGAGTGTCCCATAATTTTTAGAATTTTTTTGGGGATTCAAGGGCTAATAAATTTCCAAAATGTTTAGTTGGGTGAGTAGTAACTATTACCACTAGATTTTAAATTGATCTCTTTACCTAAATTAAGTTGTCTAATGTTGTGGGCTTGTTGAAACCATAGGTTTACTATATTATTTCATAAAATTAGGAAATTATAATATACTAATTGGGACATATTATCATTAAAAAATGTAAAAGGGAGGGAAAATTTAAATTAGAGAAGGCATGATGCTTTGACTAAGGTCATAGATTATAGTGTTGAGAAATAGAAATCATGATTGGATGCAATTATATCACTAAGAATCAAGTTTATCTATTGTACAACTTAAATAAATCAATGATAAATACACAAAGTAAAATATGAACATATAATTTATAATCTCTATCAAAATAAATGAAATACATAACCATGTAGCTATTGCACACAATGACTTAAAGAAAGCCTCAAAATAAACAAAATAAGAATCTAGAATCAATTAAACTAGTTGTTGAAAAATTTGATTGTATATTCACTTTAAAAAACCAACATTCAAACAAATTATTGGCACATATTTATTCTCTCAAATAAACATCTTATATTAGATAATCATGACAAAATAAATGAGAATTATATGTGCAATCCTAGCATAATATTGACAAAGTTTTAGTGAAAAAATAGTTGACCCTTTACAATGGCAAGCTCTGTTGATTATATAGGCATGATAATCAAACCCAATGCTTTGATTCATAATGAAAATTTAATGGCGTGATTCCTAAAATTAAATGTAATAACTAATTAAACCTTATATTCTTGAGATAACACATCAGTAAAGGACAAGAATAATTCATGGCACAATTCTTAGATTATAACCGCTTTTAGGATGAAAGGGGATGAAATATCCAATGCATTTTAAGCTCCAATGATCCAACATTTACTAACTTTTAATTCTTTTCACAATCAAATAAATGACACAAATAGGAAAATTCACTTCATTATAAGAGAGTCTGAATGATGGATTAACCAATTCATGTTATATTTTTTTAATTCTCAATTCCACATGCTTATCTTTATGACATAAAAGATTATACTAAATATATCATTTCTGTATTAAATGATAATAATCGATCGTATTGGAATAATAAATTATTCCAATTTATAAATATGTGCATCTCCTCATTTTGATTAAGTTAGAGACCTCTTTTAATAGTGAAGTAAACTTATGTTGTACACACTCTCCTCGATCTTTTTTCTCTCCCTCCATCCAATTTTAGGTATTGATCTAGTTGTTGCTACCTTAATGTTCATTTTCATTACCTAATATTGGCTCACAACATCTATCCTATTTCATTGTAAGCCTTTTTATAAATTTTATTCTCTAATAGTGACTATCTTTTGCTTTTTTTAATGTGGGACTTCACTCCAACATCCTTTTCAAACTAATATTTTGATTATTCATGAGCTTTTTTTGTGATCCATCCTTGATATTTCAATACAAGCTCTTAATGAATTATGATTTGATCATTTCTCAGGCCTATGTATTTTCTAGTCTACCTATTTCATGTTTTATAGTCAAGCAAACCATTTGTCTTTGTATTTGATTATGATTAACAAAATGCAATCAATAATAAAGTCAAACTGTCACCTACCCATCCTTTATCTTCTTTACTTGGCCATCAAATTTAGTTATGTTACTATCTATTGATGCCATCTCCTTCCATAGGGTGATACCACATGTTGAATTTTCACATATTTAACTCTCTAATTGTGTATACATGTAATTTTGACACTTATCAAAATCTAGACTTTGGGGAGGTCTTTCAGGTTTGATAATTGGCATTAGATATGCTTCACGGGAGAAGTCCCCATGGTCATGCCACATGACTTGATCTCATACCTTCTCAACTATTGAATATGTACTCACACTTCTAAACTCTGGCTTCCCAATAAGTGACCATGTGTCATAATCTCTAAACCTCAAGCTCATACTATGTGTATAAATATCTTAACTATGCATCAACTTCCTAGATCTCTAAATCCCTAAGATCATACCACATTGAATAACCTCAGGAATCCAAGGTATTTGACACATTAACATTTTAATAATAATTTATATGTGTTCATTAGAAAAGATCATGCCATGCATCATGATTTCAGGGTTCCTTTGCCTTCAATAATTAGTTGATTTTAAAATTATGTTTATTTGCATTTTTGGGTGATCTCCAAACCATCGATGATGCCACATGGCATCTTTATGTTGAATATTTCATCGAAGGCCTTTCTTGTTTAAATTAACCCACTAAGTACTTAGTTCCTATGATGATGTCATGTGCTTTAAACATGGGCCTATGGTCCTTAGAGCTTTTATGTAATGATATTGGGCTATGTGGTACAATCTCAGGGCTTTAGGCCATGGGATGAATATAAACTTTAGTTTTACTCATAGCACTCAATCTATCAACATATGGATAACTCACTAATTCTCAAGATCTCACATAAATTTGAGCTATTGATTGCCTCCCTTTGATATTTGGGTGCCCAAGATTGGGCCTTGTATCACAATCATATAAGGTTGGAGCTTAGAAGACTTGACAATTATTGAATGAGCCACCTCCTGCATAATATAAATGCCTATGATTTTGACAACTAGAAAATATCGATGGCTTGAGATAATTAAAATATGTATACAAAAAAATACAAATTAAAAACAAAACACTCGAGTAAACCATTAATAAGTTAGTCAAATATTCGAATGCGATAAAAAAATAAAGGAAAAACTAATTTTGCATATATCAAACATAGTCATTGACTAAAATCAGGGTAATTTCACATAATTCAAACCACTACGAAACCTAACTAGCCTAAGAAAGTCATAGACAAAGTAGTCTCAAAAATAGATTTAGCCTAGTTGACTTGGATAAAGGCATTTTAAAGCCCATTTTAAATGAAAACATGGTTAAACAAGCACCGATTTGAGTTAAATAAATCAATTTTAATTGCTAAATGGATATTTTAAACTGATAATATGACCATTTAAAATACTTTGATAACATAAGGCTAAGGTTGAAATGTCATAGACTATTGAAATTTTCCCTTTTCTATTTTAATCCCTAAAATAGGTTATACTTTAATAATTAAGGCACACATTTTTGAACACAAGACCTTTAAGTGGTAATGAACAAAATAAGATAATTTTTGAGGATGCAAAAGTAATGGTTTTCAAAGGAAGAATAATTAAACCTATAATGAATCACTTGATCTTGATCTTAAAATGACATGAATCACCTACAACTAGTAATGACTCAAAGCCAAATTTTCCTAAAAGTAACCTTAGTGTTCCAGTTTTTACGCTTGACCTTTAGACAAAAATTATTTATCCATTTAAAAAAATTAGCTAAGTAAAGATAACTAATTTTATAAAACCAACTTGACACATGATTTAAATACTAACAATTAAAATCTTTGACATCAACTTTAGTTAAACTCATAAATAAGGTCATGCAAGTATGCAAGAACATGAAAATAAAATAACTATGTTGTAGCAAGAGGGTCTCGATGTGAGATTTTGAATAATGGGACATGTTGGACGCAAAAAAATCTTTAGGAAAATTTTAGTTATCCTTTCAAGATTATATTTTAGATATTTATTCTATTTACAGACTCAAGTTCAAAACAAAAAACTTATAATGAATTAATAATCTGATTCAACATCAATGAATGGTGATGCTATAATTTCAACCTTGACAGAATCACTAAATGTATTAGGGCAGCCATTGGAGGCATAGGGCATTTTTGTAACACTAATGATATTGTAATTTATCATATTTTTCATTTTTTAATGTATTATTATTATTATTATTATCATATTTTAATTTGTTTTTGTTTTTATTCCTTTTATTATGTAGTTTTTATCACTAAATATATATTAAAAACTTATAAATTATTCTTATGGTTATCCTATCATTAAAATGATAACAATATTGTAAAATCATTGTGGTGTTTGAATATTATTTTGGAATTTTATTAATTTCATATACTAAAAACTAATATGATGGTTGAATCAACATCACATTTACATGTGAAAGAATTGATTCACATGCAAAAACATCATAATGGCTATCTATGAACTATGATACTTTTATATGCAAAAGCTTCATATAGCATACAAAATCATCACATAGGATATAAAATCATCAAGTATAATACAAAATCATCTATTACAATACAAAATCATCGTATAGAATACACAAGCATCAGATAGCACAAAAAATCAATGCATACCATATAAAATCACCACATAACATACAAAAGTGTACTGTAGAGAATAAGAAAAAAATCCATCATTGATGAGAACAAGAATTTTATTGTCAACAAGATTAATTTTCAACAAAATGGGACTCATATTTTATGAATTTGTTCCACATAATCATATTAATACCCACTTATTCCATGAGGATTGATCTAGGTAGGAAGAAGATCAACACTATGTTCTTCTTCTCTCAAAATAACCATGTTCAAGATGTGATATTTTTTGTAGTAAAAGTGGCATAAGTATTTTTAATTTTTTTTTTTACTTCATCACTCACATTGGTTTAATTAAATGGAACAAATAAAATGATTTAGCTTGTTCAATTTTTTATTGAGTGGAGCTAGTACTTGGCTTATTTTTGGTTGGAGTGTTCATGGTTCTACATATATATAAGAATTGAAAAGCATTCTATATTAATTTAATAAAAATATATGCATTATTATTTTTACTAAAATAAATTCACTGGAATGAGATCACACTCTAAATAAACATGTACATTTTGGTATAATTTTATAGAATATAACAATATTTGGGAATAACACCCTCTCAATCATTTAGAGTTAATCAAATAATATGTCTATTTCAAAATATACTTTAAGGAAGTTGAAAATAACATTTATAAAATTGGTGGTGAATAATTCTAGAATGTGATTTGCTAGGGTGTCAAATATAGAAAAAATTGGCTCCTTGATGATAGAAAAAAATGGAAAAACCTCATAAATTTCTTGTGGATGGAATGCCAAATCTTGCCTAATGTATATAATTTATTAAAATATTTTGTTGAATTTTTGTTTTCCTTTCAAGGTTAGGTTTCACTTGTCTATTCTATTTATGCACTCAAGTGTAATATGGAAAACTTATCATAATTTAATAAAGAATGAACATTATTTCTATAATCATCAAGATCACGAGGTGTCACTTTTTTTAGACAAATAGATTGCAAGGTGTGTTGAATAGTGGATAAATAAGTAGAAAGTGAAACTCTAGTCTTTAAGGGTGATCTGAAATATTTCCTCTTTTGTTAGATATATATCACTTGCATAAGTTCCCTATCGTGAATGGATAAACTAGCAGCTGCCCTAAAGAGGAAAGTTACACTGAGAGGAGTGTTTCTTGATACTTTAGTGAAGTAGTGTTATGTAAAGATAAATAATTTAAATAGATAGTTTTATCACACTCAAAATCCATAACCATTGACTTGTTCTATATTTTGTGCACACATCATTATTAAATCATAATTTGATAATTTTGGTGGAGGTGATGGTGTAAAATCAGGTTGTGTTCCTTCTAGAACATGGCAATTAGGTGTGTTAAGAGGACACATTCCATTTTATGATACGCTTAAGTAATGAAAAAGTGGTAGGGAATGTAAAATCCATACAAAAATTGAAAGTGTGAAATATTTTAAGGTGCGCTGGGTGGTGACCTTGATGGTGAGGGGAGAGATAGGGCATTTTGGGTGATGGAATCAAAGAAGCCCATTAGATACACATGTAAATTTCAATTACATGCCTCATATGTCAATTCAATATGTAACTTTAGTCAAATTATTTCACTTACCTAATACATGATTGAAATAAGTGTCATCTCAAAGAAAATAGATGTCTTTTTTATTTATTTTTTCAACCACATATTTCCATGGCCAATGTATGTTTGAGAGTGTGTTTTTAGGTCAAAGAGATAGATAAATTCATTTCAAAATATTTTTTGTGCAAGTTATGAATTATTATACTATGATGGATGTGGCCTTATATCTTGACAAAGTGATGTTTTTAAATGCAAATATGCATAAAATGGTGTACTAATACTAATCAATGAGAAAAAATGTGATGAATACTCTTATTATAATTCTAGAGGAATATTTCATTGCTTATAAATGTATTCACTACATACACACACACACAAATAGGTCGTCACCAAGTTTATGTATTAGTTCACATACCCAATGAGGTGTATTAATTCTTTTCCTCTCTCTTATCCCTTTACCAGTTTTACTTAGACGTACTTATTTACTTATTTTAGTATTTTATTATGATAACTCTTAAGGACTAATTGATGCATGTTTCACTTTCATGGCACACATTGGAGCATGCTTCACATACTCAGACCTAGAACCAAGGGGATCACTTTTTAGGTAAGTCCAGGTATGCTTCGTTTTCTTTTATCTTGGTCATTTTGTTTTATTGAATTTATATAAGAAGGGGGGTGGAGGTAATCACCTAAAAGTGGAATTTGAGTGTTAAGAGTGCTACTTGAGACTACTTATCCATACCTTAGTCCTAGACCTAAACTAGGCCTATTTTCACATCTATCCTTCCTTTATGTGTGCCACATGCATCCCTAGTCAGCCCTAAAGTAGTCCTAGACCCTCATTTCTATATCATAACCCTTCATTCCTAGTGTTTTTCCATTTGGACACTAGCACCATAATAGGGAAAGTAGTACCACATGGTGCTAGTGTTCCAATAATGGAGTTAATTTCCTCTCCCTCCTTTTTTCATAAACAAATATCTTTTCAAATCTAAAACCTCATAGGGTTAGGAAAGACCTCTTCTAGCACCCACACAAGCATAAAAATGGTATATATACATGAATTGTATCCCTTTAACCACTACATGGAAATAAAATGGAAAATACACATTCAAACTCAGAATATACTATGCACAATTAAGGTTATCAATCCCTATTCTACCATACTTCTACATACTATAGTATATAGTATTCCTAAGATTAGATTACCCATATTTCCAATCTCAAACACATTAAAATCACTCAATTTAACTATCATACTAGCCTCACTTACACTTGCACTAGCACTTAGGTGGAGAGAACTACATAAAGCTTGATTCCTCCTCAAAGTATTGGTATGTAGGAAAATATCTTCACAATGGGGTGTTGAGGATGTCCAACTTACCCCAATAGAAAATATACATTTTAGATTATATCAACCAGATGCACCAACACCATGAATGATTAGGGTTTACTTATAAATATATTTAAAATAAGCAATATATGAAATTTCATAACTCATGTGTGCATAGGAACATACCTAATAAATATAGACACATGTGTACCCAGAAGCTTAGGATATGCATAGATGACAATAATACAAAAATAGGGATACCACCTCCACATATCCAATAATGGTGATATTATCCAATTACAGTGATACTTTCAAGAGGGGTTCTAACACTGAGATCCTATTTACAACACTTAGACTAGTTTTTAACTCAATTTCTAGCCTCCAAATCGTCTATCTCACTCATTTTATATCTAAGTTATTACTTTCACTATTTATTAGTATTTTTATAAATGTCAAAGATTACCAATTCTATAACAAACATTGGATTATTCATTGCATATTATTTCCCTTATTTAGACTACTTAGTTCTTTAACAACATATGATTTACATTCACTATGTGCCTATTCATGTGTATGTAATTTTCTTTCTTTTATCCAAGTGAAAAAAAAATTATATGGTCACAAATTAGGTCTAATTATACACACATTCAAAAAAATCAAATTTAATATTTTTTAAGGTAGTTGGCAGGGGGGCTCACGATCGGCTATCCAATTTTTTAATCAATTTTCATGATCTATTTACTTGTGAAATTAATAAATAAAAAAATAATAACTGAAAAAATATAAAAATATATAGGTCAAAAACTATAATATATTATCAAAATATTCACCAAAGGGTTTCAAACAATACTAAATGATTCATAAAAAATGGTGGGCCACACGGCCATCAAACTACTTTATTTTCTAAAAAAAAGGAGTTACTCTTCAAATTTTAGATGTTTGACCTACTTATACTTAGCCATTTTTCAAAAAACATTAGTGTTTTGGAAACTAGATTCAAAATTCTATAATTCATGTTCTTACACCATATTCAAATTTTGAGTGTATCCATATCAAATTATCTACATAAGTTCAAATTTTTGACATTTCATAACAATCATGTCCATGGGTAGGCCCATTTTTGTCCCCCAACCTTGTGCACTTACCCCTTTGGTAAGACATCATTCATATAAGGTGGTCTCCTTTCTAATGATAAATCGAATATTAAAGCTCTTCATGGCTTTATTCTGATGAACAAGCTACATGTTTCCTTAGTAACAAATATCGTGTTGCTAAATCCATTATGTGTAACATCATGAATTATAAAAGTAAGGCCTTGGTCTCCATGAACAAAGTACTTTATAACCAATAAGTCTTAAATTACATGAATTCCTCCATGTTTATTAGATTTAAAACTTTTAATGGGATTACTACACTTCATGTTATTGCTCTTTCTAATGAATATGAGGAAGTCTCTTCAAACACCAAAACAAATTCTATGTATAGCTAGTTTGAATATCTTTCCATCACTAACCTATTCCATGATAATTTCATTTTAATGCTTGAACTTGTACAACTAAATATTATCCAATGTGAGCAAAACCCATCACTTCCACTTGATACTTTATAGAATGATGAACCAATACCTAAATGTTTTAGAATCAAATATCATAGCCTAGGAGGGGACCACCGAAAGGGATTTTCTATTCATTTGGATGATTTTACATACTTTGGGAATATTTCAAACTCACATCAAAAACATCAAATCAATACATCAAAAAAATCTACAAATTCAGAATAACCTAAATGGTAATTCATTCTTCCTTCAACTCTCACATAGTATCAAGAAGAATCCACCATATTAATTGAAATCATTATTGAGGTTAACATTGGTATAGATAAACCAAAAATTGTGAAACTTTTTGCATCTATTTTATCAAGTAAAATGTTACAACCCCTCGAGTTATACTTAAGAAAATGCATATTTTTTTCCAATTAAAAAATTAACTTAACATTCATATCACTGAATGAAATGATACAACATATCTATTAGAGGTACAATCCAGTAATACAAGGGGGTGAATTAGTGGTGGAAACTAATTCAATTCAGTTTTCAAATCCATCAAATACTTAAGCATCCAATACAATCATTCATGAAGAATATAAATCATTCATAGAAGTGAAAAAAAAGGATAAATCAAGATCATATACACAACATAAAATATATGTGGGAAACCCTCTTGGGAAATAAAACCCACTCTCAAGCCTGAAAACACATGGACTACTGTCATATAAGATGATCACAAACACAAAACTAGTCAAGCCCTTATGACTAGGAACCTTGGTCAAGTCCTTCTAACCTAAGGCTTTTAGTGAAATAACTATTTCATAAGGATCATCTACCCCTAAGATGATCAAGTCCTTCTTACATAAAACCTTGATCAAGTCCTTCTAACCAAAGGTCTTTAGTGAAACTCTTATTATACAAGGAGCACCTTCCCTTAAGGATGATAAAGTCCATCTGACCCTCATTTTTTTTAAATATCTCCACCTTTGAATTGATATTTTCTACACTTGATGATGGACCTTTGATAACACATCCTCATTTACTTCTTCACACACTCACAATGCATCTAAAGCCACCTTTTGGATTACTTTACACTTTGCTCATCTTAAACCTAAAAGAACATTATTCTATCATCATAATTATGACCTAAAGGCCATATACATAGTCTTCAATCTATTCATCTCATCAACTCATCTACTAGGCACACTACCTCTCTTCTTTTCTTCACTCTTTGCTCTTACTCCACTCTCAAAAGGCTATAAACCATCTCTTTTGGTTTCACTATTTATACAACCTTCATGATTATCTATTTATTGGTCAAAAATTAGACTTTACTTAACCTTTAAGGCTTATTTCACATAAATACATGACTCAATACATTCCTCAAGTTCATCCATAACATATATGGGTCACACTTAAGCAGTAATGTCTTTCAAATAGACCTTACTATGCCTTATAGGTCTCATGGAGACCTATTCAGTTTTTAGCACTTCAGTGAGAAAATTAAGAAAACAAGACCTTATCCAAAAAAATAGGTCCTCTTCACATTACCCCTTAAAAATCCTCAAATTATTAATGTCAATTTTTCTCACCTTTGCATATGCACAATCTACTCAAACATTAGCCATGTACACAATAACATCATGAATGAACACACAGTCAACTTATTAACTTTTGTTCATACTGAATATGAGTTGGTAAAACATATAAAATACACACATTCCACTCTCATGTAGTATGCAATACTCTCCAATAGCTAATTCATCAAGAACCATCTGAACAACATCAAAACAAGCTCAATTATCCTTCTTGGGTTACTTATAGAACACAATCAAATACACAATCAATTTTGGATATCAATAAATTTTACTCTAAAAACATTATAACATTATAACTAGGTTCTATGGATGCATCATGGAGTCCTCTTAAACTTTAATTTTTACTCCATCATCAAATTTATTGCGTGAATATTTTGTCATTAAATAACTGATGGAAAAATCGGTATATCAACCACAGCACAGGGAGATTTATGCCACAAACAGTGTGGGTTTACCAGATCTGGACGAGGTAAATCTCTCCTCTCATCAAGGGGAGGTTCCTTATGAATATTTATATGCTATATGTATATATAATTAAGCAAAAAATAATACTTGGGGTGGTATGACAACATCCACCTCTCTTTTTTTAGAGGTGATGTCCAAAGAACAAGAGAGAGAAATCCTGGTCATTGGTCAACAACATTCCTCTTCTTTCAGGAATGGTATCTAGCATAGAGTAGAAAATCACCTGAAGTAACAAAGTTAACAAAGAAACCTACGTAAGCACAAAGTCTTCTGTTGTCTCCTTCACTGATTCAAAATATGCGTAACCGTAGACTGAAATGAAGAACAAAGTCTTCGCCTAAAACTACAAAGGATAAAAGGATCACAAAGATAAAAGTAGCTCAAAGTCTCTCTTTTATCTTTTAGAAACATCCTCAGATAATATCAACACACACACTTTGCTTATTAAATCAAACAAATAAGAGATTTATCAGGAAAGAGGACATAAGAACTATTTCCTAAATAATGTAGATAACTTCAACACAAAGTCTGAAATAAACTTGCTTCTCATTCATTCAACAAAATATGATTTACAAGTTGAGCACAAAGTCTCAAGAAGTGTCTCAATTTCAGCAGAGTTTTTGCTCTCAATTATCAGAGATTGATTTACAAAAGAGGTCCCCTCTATATATAGGGAGAAACCTTTCAAAATTAAAAAGAGTATAATATAAAAATATCTTGATCAAAGATGAGTCATCTTTGAATTTTGAGATATTTTTCTAGATTTTTTACATGTAATTACACATTACAAAATTGCATGCACTTTTACATGACAAAAGTGCATGAGAAGAGAAAAAGAAGAGAGAAGGGGAAAAAGGTTCAGCTCTTTCCACTAGACTTCTTCAGATGAGCATCATACATAGCAATAGATGCCTAAATTCCTATACTATCTGGTGTAATGGTGTTCTTGAAGATGACCCTGGCCCTAATTACAGCATCCTTCAATGCTGTGATTGTCTTAGCATGACTCGTTAACCTAGATTTTAGATTATCTAGAGTTAACTGAGTATCTAAAATGTTATCCACAAAAGTCATTGAGAATGCTTTTTCTTCAAAATCTCTTTGAATCCTCAGATCATCTCCTTTTTTAGAGAAATTGATTATCCCTGGAGGTGAGGTCACAAGGCAATTCCTCTAGTCTATTCAACAGGCCTATGTCACTTTTCTTGCTAGCATCCTTGGAAGACTCGAGATCTTCAATTAGCTCCTTGAGTACCTAAACCCTATATATCAGTGATTCCTTAATCTCAACATAAGAATCTTTGCTAGAAATAACATTGATAGATATCAAGGTACTTTTCTTCAGATCTTTCATTTCCCTCCACTTGCTAAGATATTTCTCTGTACTATCAATGTCTTGAGAAATAAGTGAGACAAGGTCCTCCAAATCTGTCCTCACTTTCTTCATCTTGCTTGTCTTCTCAACAACCTCTATAAGTAAGGAAATTCTCTGAATGTGCATCTTTTCAATGTAATCTTCTAGCACTTTCCCTTTCATATAGGTTTTCTCTACCTTTTGAATGATAGGGTCGTCTATAGAAAATGCCTCTGGGGTTGCCGCTTCAGGGGGAAGGGTGAATTTCCTGACTACTGCAGTCAATTGCTCTACCTTGGCCTTATAGTATTCTTTCATCTCCTTTACTCTGTCAAATTTCTGGATCATGATGTCTATTGCAGACTGTAGATCACTTTTTGCACCTTCGTGAGTAACTTTTCCAAGTTCAACATGAGAGTTGGAATAGCTGCTCATGTCAAAACCCTCAAGGGTTGCAACCTGTGGTGGTTTAGCTATTTCTAGAAATTTATGCCCCTTTTCCTCAACCAATTTTGAGAGGATCCTTGGTCTCTTAGGGGCCTTAGCTTTCACCTGCACTATCTTGCTAAAATCGAAGTCATCTACAGAGATGGATAACTTCTTTCCTTTAGGTGTAAAAGCTAACATCCAAAGAGGGAGAGAAGAAGTACCTATTGTGGCAATGGTTCCTACAGCTGGTGTTATCATGGTAACTTTTGCACTCTAGTGATAACAGTGGTCACGGTTGAAGTAACTAGTGAAACCATACCAGCCATTGATTGATCAAGGGTGGAACTTTCTCCTAGATTGAAGGAAGAAGATGCCAGACTAGGAATAGATCTAGAGGAATGAAGAGTATCTCTAGAAACACCTTGAAGATCACCAAACATGAATTTAAAAGGAGAGGCAGCGCCAAAAGAAGGAACACTGATAGGAGAAAGAGGTGGTGAAGGAGAGATGTCTATAAGTGGTCGTACCCCTTCCTAGGAAGGTAGAGGCTCAGTCCTTTGCTACTCCAAGGGCCTGTCATCTATCTCCATTTACTGAGCTGCCTGCTCTTGGGAGCTTTGTTCTCCAACTCCCTTAGCCATCGATTCTAGCTCTTCAATAAATTTTGACTTCTTGGAAACAAAGATGATTATAGGCTTGTGAGGCCTAAATGGGGAAGGAACATCACCTTTGTTCTTGGTCTTGTTTTTTTCCTTCTTCCTTGTTTCTGCTTAGAATTCAGCCTCTGAGCCTGTAATGAACTCTTTCAACGTGATCCCTTTGGTTGTTAACCAATCATTGGTGTTGGCCAATATTGGTTTGAATCTCTTCCTCAAAGAAGTTAACTCTTTTTGGGACCACTGGATAGGAGGAAGAGGAGAGTCAGCAACCTTCTCAGCCAGGTACCTACTGTTGATAATATTCTTATCATCGATCAAATTGGAGGGAATATCTACAAGCCCCAAATATTTGATTTGCTCCAGAGTGAGCCTATTGTAGTCCATCCTCCTGATTTCTTTGACTGTCCTTAGGTCTACCCAGATGTCTTCGATCATAGGCTCATGAAACTGAGTCTTTCTTCTGATCATGTCCTTGACACCCCTGTAGTCAATATTGTCCCTTCTTTTGAACTGTTTCATAGTGACCAGTTGCATCTCTGTCTCCATGATGTTGGCCTTGGCTACCGTCGAAATTGAGTATCTGCCAATTTCAATTGAAAACCTAAAACCTAGATTTTTTAGTTCCATTTGTATAGTGTGTACGACAACCATTTGTCTACACAGTTCCATTAGGACTAACTTATCAAAAGGAAACCTAGGGAACATATAGGGATAGCCTTGGAAAAAGCCAACCCAAAGATAGCAAAAGGAGAGAAATTATAGGAACATATAGCCATAGTCATTGATAACCATCCAAGCTTCATCAGATATTCTTTTCTATTCGAGTTGAGGGTCGAAGAGGCACGAAAATACTGTGAAGAAGGCATCATTTACCCTCTTAAAATGGTGGATTGATCCTTGTAGTGTTAACTGAGGGTAATATGAGTAGACTGGGGTGATTTTCCTATCTTCTTCAGTTGTCAAACCTGGAAAGGTTCGCATGGAGGCCGCAATGTACACCAGGTACGAAGTCATGTAGAACTTCGAAGTAGCTTATACCTTGGTCAGTTGCTCATAAAGAGCATTGCTAATCTATTCACCCCAAAATATGACTTGTTTCCCTTGGAGGATGATCTTGATGAAGGGATACATCCATTCATAGAATTGTGAGGAAAACAGCAGACCTTGTACCCTATTGAGGAAAGTAATCAAGTCACCAACCTCTTCAATGAAATAACTTCTCAAGAAATTATGTGGCCATCTGGACAAGTTGGTTCTAGGGGTCTTAAGCCACCTGTTATTCATTACCTTCTTTGCCCTCTCAGGATCCTTATCGTACTCTTTCTGTGCTTCTACGAAGTCAATCCTTAGTACTTCAGTAGTAGGAGGGCACATGAAGACTTTATCAATGAATTCAGGGTCCAACCAAATTATTATGTTGCCACTGGCATCAGAGACTGATCTAGTCTCTTTGTTGTAGAACTGGCACACTAGAGGATGAACTCTGTATGATGTGCCGCTACTGGGAAAGTGGCAACCAGATGAATGTTGCTCTTGATGATCCTTTTTATTTTGGAGCCTGGGTTCATTACCTTGGTTTTGGTCATGAACTCGACCATATCCATGAGGCCAATCTCTGTATCTCTAATATCGTCAACATTGGAGGTGACTGAAGTGATCAAAAAAATGCCCTGGTACTAGTACTTCATGGCTTTTGACTTTTTTAGAGAAGCCTCAGTCATTGGAACTAGCCTTGATTGAGCAGGTGCTGACAAATAAGAATCTTCAACGGGTACTACAATCATGATCATGTAATTAGGGAACAGTGGGCAAATTGGGGAATTCGCACGTTGGATGATCATGACCAAGGAAGGGCACTTAACAGTGCCAGGTTAAAAACTGAGGGAAAAAGGGGAAGAAGAGAAAAAAAAGAAAAAGAATAAAATTTCCCAGAGTAGAGAAATTTGGAGGAAAAATGAAAGGGCAACAAAAATCACCACCCAAGCATGTGGAATTAAATGCATGCATGGGCAACGAATTTCACTGCCCTTGCATGCAAGAAGGAGAAGGAAAAGGCATGGGTGGTGATTTTCACCACCCACACATGAAAAATTGCCAAGGAAGTGTAGGGGTGGTGAAATTTGGCCACCCTTACATATTCAGCCTGTGTTAGTGGCAATTTTTGATGCTTGTGCAGGTTCGGCTGGAATGTGCAGGGGCGGCAAAATTTGCCGCTTCTGCAGACTTGACCTACATCGGTGGTGAAATTTACCACCCTTGCAGGTCAATGTAGATGAATGGAGTAGCAAGGAGAAAGGGCAACATGGGTGGCAAATTTTGCCACCCGTGTAGGTTAAAATAAGAAACTCGTGAGTAAGAAGGGAGGGCGGCAAAAATTGCCGCCCCAGCATGTAGAAGAAGCCTAGAAGGCCGACGGGGAAGGGGGGAAAAAACAAAAAAAAATATTGAAAGCAAAATAAAATATAAGAATAAATAATTCCAAATACAAAACCTACCTGAGAAAATACATACGCCACGAGCTCAAATTTGCCAAAACACACTTTTACCCATTCGATGGATCATCCAGAGGTAGAGGGTAGGAGGAGGAGAGGAGAAATGAAGCAAAATGAGGTTAAAAATAGATTAAATGGGGTGAAAATCAACCCCAACAACCCAGTGTGCATGGCAATACATGTCGTGCATAAAAAGTAAGGCAATGTAGGGGCAGCAAAAATTGTTGCCCTTGCACTGGGAAATAGAAGGGACATGTAGGGGCAACAAATTTTGTCACTCCTGCATGTGAGAGAAAAATGCAGGGGTGGAAAAATTTGCCACCCATGCAGGTCCAAATGTAGGGGCGGTAAATTTTACCGCTCCTATATATGAGAGGTAAAAATGCACTGGCGGTGAAATTTGCCACTTGTGCACAAAAAATGGAAGAAAAACACTTAGAAAAAGCTAGATTTTGGTCCCCTGGTCATATCGAGACCATAACAACCTCCATATTTTGGGAAAAATGTAATGAAAAGGTGTTACGAATTTCAAATGGTGCATTTAAGCAAAGATGAGAATGAGAAAAACTTGTCTCAAAAATGGACTTAGAGAGACAAAAGGCGAAACAAAAAAGTTTTGAAGGGGGTTGATTCCAAAAACAAGCTGAGCTGATTTTAGAAACAACAGCTGGCTCTTATTAGGGAACTTCTGTTAATCAAAATGATCAATAGGAGTAGAAACCAATATCTAAGTGCCTTCATTCAAGCCATTGGGCTATGGAGTCAGGCTAAAAATGAAAGAAAAATAGACAAGATATAAAAACTATATATATATATATGTATATACAAGTGGATCCATCTAAGCTTCAAAGATTGAATAGCTTCAGATGTTGCCCACTATGGGGTAGTATAAATGTCATCCCATCCTGATAATCTAACAAAAAGCTATTTTTTGTGTAGAGCTATCAAATGGTGAATGGACTTCTCTATAAGGAGTCAAATTTGCCATGCATTCCCTTCGGTTCTCTCCTCTTGTCCCATAACAAGACTTGATCTCTAATTTGAAAATCATGAACCTTAGCCTTTTTATCAAAAAGTTTCTTCACCTAGTTCTAATGTGTCATAATCCGATCCACTACCATGGTTCACTGCTCATTCAATTTAGTCAGACACATGATTCTTTTGTCGATGAACTTTCGAAGGTTAAATCTTCAATTGCTTTGGCTAACTTGAGCACTGGTAGTTTTAGAGTGATGGGTATTTCCGCATTTAAGTCATATAAAATTTGGAAAGATGACATATCTATGGCCCTCTTGGGTGTGATTCAATCTACCCATAAAGCATCAAACAGTGCTTTGTGCCATGTTCTCTGATTATCCTATACCAATTTCCTAATAATAGTGACCAGGTTCTTATTACTCGATTCCTGCTTGGCCATTTCTGTGGGAGAAATAATCTGAAGTGTGGGATAGGGTAATCCCATAGTAAAAATAGAATTGAATAATTTCATGTGAAGAAAAATAGGCCACATTATCTATTACAATTTTAAGTGGGACCCCAAACTGGGAGATATTATTTTCCTTGAGAAAATTGCACACCACTTCAGACGTAGCGTGTTTGGTTGGGATGGCTTCCACCCACCTGGTAAAGTAATCAATCACCATGAGGACATAATCATGTCTGACACTCGAAGATGGGTTGACTGTGCTAATGAAGTCAATACCCCACTACTAGAAAGGTTCTTCAATTACTACTGGCTTGAGAGGCAAGGCAGCCAGTTTAAGCTTTCTGATGAATTGTTGACATAGTTTTCACCTACGCACCCATTTGTAGGCATCCTAAAATAGCGTAGGCTAATAGTACCTTGCTCACAAAATCTTGTGCACTATCACTAGTGTAGAAAAATTCCCCCCACAAGTTGAATCATGGAAAGACTCCAGGAGATAATCTTGTTGTACTTTATCGACACAATGAAGAAATGCCCCATCTAGGTTCCTTTTGTATAGACCATTATCCCATAGAATATAGCTAACAGCTTTCAATTTAACATTCTATTTTTTATTATAAGAGAGATGAGTGGGAAACTCACCATAGGTCAGAAAATAGGCAATGTCAGAATACCACTCATCAGTAGTGGTAACAAAGAGGAATGTGGGTACGCCTTTGATCTCTATTTCCTCATCCTCTACTTTATTAGGAATGTTGTTGGAAATCAACTGGCAAAGACCCTTTCCCCGCATGAGTTTGGTAGGTTTGATGTCTAGATCAAACTCCTAAATCTTGATGACCCAATTACCCCTCTTCATACCAAACTCTTGTTGACTCAAAATAGACTTCACTATTGTATCAGGCATGAGAACTTCAGTGTGCAAGCTCAGGATATAAAATCTAAAATGCTTGACCACTTTAGCCACCACATATACATGCTTTTTTATGTTGGAATATTTTAGCTCATGAGCCTTGAATGGACAACTCATGAAGGAAATAAGAGATTCTATGCCTTCTTGGTTCGGTTGAACTAGAATAGCTTAGAGTGTATGCTCAGAAACATAACTATATATTTTGAAGCTCTTGGTGTAGTCTGGACAAACCAAGATTGGTTCATGAGTGATTGCTTCTTTGATGTCTCTGAAGGCTAATTTGCCCTCTATGGTCCACCTGAAGGTAGCATCTCCTTTCATCATATTGACAATGTGGCGAGTCTTCTCAGCGAACTTGGGGATGAACCTTCGAAGAAAATTCACCTTTCCAAAGAAAGAGTGAACCACAGTCTTACTGGTAGATAGAGTAAGTTTTTGGATGGATTTGACTCTTTTTGAGTCAATTTTAATACGTTCTTGAGATACAATGTGTCTGAGAAGTTTCCCTTCAGTCACCCCAAAGATAGATTTCTTTGGATTTAGAGAAATACCATTCTGACGGTAGTGCTCTAGTATTGTTTTTAAATGGTGAACATGGTCAGAACGGTGATTTGAAAATACTGTCAAATCATCTAGGTACACCATAATGAACTTAACCATCTCATCTTTGAAAGCGAGGTCTATCAATCTTTGAAATGTGGCACCTACGTTTATCAGACCGAAAGGCATTCTTCAGTAGGTGAAGGTACCCCAAGGTGTGGTGAAAGCAGTTTTATGCTGATATGCTTTTCCAACTTGAACCTGATTGTATCTCGAGAAACCATCCAACATTGATAACATCTCTGAACCTATTACCATTTGCAAAACTTGATCTATGATATGGAGGAGGTAGTTATCTTTTAAAGATAATTGATTCAAGTTCCTGAAATCCACGCAGATTCAAATTTGACCATTCTTCTTTCTGACAGGCACTATGTTGGCAATCCATGTGGAGTGATGGATTGAAAAAATTATCCAAGTGTCAAGAAATTTTTGTATCTCAACTAAAATAGTACCTAAAATCTTTGGATTATATTGCCTAGACTTTTATTTGTAAGGCACACAATTCACCTTAAGAGGAATGTCGTGGTGAATGTCATCAGGCCTGAGTGATTTCAGGTCATCATAGGAATAAGCTAAGACATATATATACTGGTAGAGTAGATTAGCAAGCTTGAATCTCTCTTTGGGAGTGCAGCATTTTCCAATATTTACCATCTTAGGATCTCCTTTGGTTCCCAGGTTTACTTGATCAAAATTCTGGAAAGAGTTTGAATCTGTTTGTTGTTGTTTAATAAACCTGTCATGGTTATCAAACAATTTTTCTAAGGAAACCAGGCCTTTAGGAATCTGATTCCCCTTAAGTTGCAAGAAATCCTCACCTGTGTTTGCATTTGATTCAGAAGTTGCTTCGCATTCCTGAAGTTCACTACCTTCAAAATGTAGTTGT
This sequence comes from Torreya grandis, assembly GCA_037957365.1. Classification (NCBI taxonomy): domain Eukaryota; kingdom Viridiplantae; phylum Streptophyta; class Pinopsida; order Cupressales; family Taxaceae; genus Torreya; species Torreya grandis. The sequence continues at coordinate 296,745 of JARHVA010008349.1, forward strand.
TCGAAGCTATCCTTTTTCTCTAAGAAGGAAATGATTTGATCATCATTGTTGAATACTTACCAGTGGCCAGCATTATTAGGTACACTTGGCTAAAAGACCAGTTCAATAGTGTACTTATCTCCTTTAAAATTTGGATGGGGAACCAAGAGGGTAGCAGAAACAGCTAAAGCATCTGCCCAGTCATTGAATTCTCTTGGAATGGCAAAGATGTTGAAAGCGTCAAAATTTTTGATTTGGTCCCAAAAAAGATTACAATAGTGGCACAATCTTTCATTCTTGGTCTAATAGAGGTTTCTTACCTGGCAAACCACTAATTCGGCATCCCTTTTAGCATGGATTAGTTTAATACCTTTTTCTCTAGCAACCTGTAATCTGAGTAACAGGGATTCATACTTAGTTGTGTTGTTGGTGTTGTTAAACTGCAACTTGTAGGATAAAGGAATAATATCTCCTTGAGGAGATACCAACACAACTTTGGCTCCTGAACTGGTAGAAGAGTACTTGGTGTCAAATTATAAGATCCATACCTCATTAGACACCACTTTTTCTTTAAAAACTACTTCATTTGGGGGAAGAGGTTCTTCCATGCATTCATTTTGCTGTGCTAATTCTCCCGCTATGTCAGCTGAACACATTTCCAAGTTGTCACCTATAGGAGTTTTGTCAGATGCCTCATGGACTTCATTCGTATATAGGAAGTAGTTTCCCATGCCAAAAGACTCAAATAAAATCTAAGCTTCTAGTGCTGATGATCGAGTGACTACATACCTTACCTCTTTTTTTGGAAGCAATTTCTTCATAACACCTTGAATTGGGATCCTTGCTTCTGACAAGTCCATGCTCAGCTCACCTCCAACATCCTTGCAAAAATTCTACCCAAGGAAGACACCATAAGAGGCTGGAACATTGGCCACTAGAACCGTCATTTTTATCCTCTTTTTTGGAAAAGCTGTGAAAGCAAATTGGGCATCTTTTATCTAACCAAGGAGTGGGACTTGCTTGTTTTCCATAGAAGAACACCTTTCAAAAATTTTGGTCAAAGTTAGACCAAGGGAATCTGCCACCTTGGTGGGCATGACATTATCTGAGGCTCCAGAGTCTATTATACAGTTACTCAATTTATAACCATTTATAAGCAGGGAAACATAAAAAGGTTCTATTTTCCTAGGAGCAACTGGAGGAGTCACGACAAGATTATTCTAGGTGGACTTATCCTTGGGGTAATCATGAATGACCTTTGAAGAATCTTGTCCTGTGGGGATGGCCTTATTTTTCACATATTCTACCAACCTATCAAATTGTTCAGGGTTGGCCCTCAAATACTCAAGCTCTGTCATTTGGATTTTAGTCTTTTTGGCATGATCAATTATATCAAATAATTGAAAAGAATTTGAAACAGAGGAAGAGAGTCCATCATCTAGATCTTTAGTAGGTGTGGCACTAGTTTGAGCAATAGAGGTGGAAGGTATAGGGCAGTTAGAGGTACTTACTTTTTTGTGAGTTACCTAATCTTTTGATTGAGGAGGCAATGGAGTCCCTCGTTTAGCAATGGAAACCATAGACTGAGGTTCATCTCTTGCTTTTCCTTTGTCAGCCTATGGAGTTAACTGGCTTTGAGATCTGGTGAAAATAGCATAAGATCTGTACAACCCTTCTCCTTGACTTTCAGCTTCATCCTGGTAATCCAGGAAACCAATATTGGTGTCGCTAGCTAATTTTTTTTCTCCCTTAGTCAAGAGATTAGCATTATCATTAGGATTTAACTTGGGTTGAAATGAGGAATCTGCTTCAACTTCTAAATACCTGACTGCCGAGTTATTTGGAGGCACTTCAAGGGCAAGGTTCCTCTGTGGAGGGGGAAGGCAACTTTGTTGTCCCTAATTCCTGGCAGCATTGCCTTGGTACGCCTAATTCTAAAATGTCCTCCTGGGCATATCTCTGTAAGCAAGAGCAGATGACATTCCTTGCGCCATTTGCTTTTTGAGAGCTAGCATTTCATTTGCTAGCTTTTGTACCATCGGGTTAGTGGTGGCTGTAGGTGAATACTCAGAAGATGAAGAGGATTTATCTTTATTAGAGTCTCTCATTATCTTTCCTGCCAAGATAAGGTCATCTTCTACCTCAATAGCCAAGTTCTGAGTAGTAGCAAGGTCTATGTGTCTGGCCCATCTTAGTAAGAAACTCACTTCAGGAAGTTGTGAGTTGATGAAGAAACACATGAGATTCTGAGGTGTCGGCTAGGTGATCATGGGAATCTTATGCCTCAACTTGTTGAACTTTACAATAAAGTCCCTTATAGGCTCATGAGGCTCTTTTTTCATCTGAGTGAGTTGGGCCCATAAGGCATGTGCATCTTCTATAGGCTTGAATCTAGCTTCAAATTTGTCTTTTAGGGTGTCTCAGTCAGTCACTGATCTAGTCTGCAGGTGGTAGAACCAATCTGTAGCAATACCTTGTAGTGTCTCTAAGAATAGCCTGACCGCTACATCTTTGAATTCCACACCTATGATGCCATAGGCTATGCTGAAAGTTGGAATGTGTTCATCTAAGTAAAACCTTCCCATCATCAAAGAATTTAAAAAAATTCTTCCTTGAACTACGTGGAAGCTCATGCAAAGGTGGAGTCAAATTTAGTGGATCGAAAGAATTACCCCAGGGGCCTTGAGCTATGATTTGATTATACAAAGGTGGGATCACTAATCTAAGTGGAGCTTGGATAGGTAAAGCTCGGCCAGCAGTAGAGAAAGAAGGTCTGCTTTGTGTTGGTGGTCTGGTAGGGCTAGGAGGAAGGCTCCTAGTTCATCTAAGGTGAGGTTGTGGAGGAAACAACTCGAAATTACTCTGCTATACCAACTCAAAAGCGAGGTCAACAACACCTTGGGATTTTTGGCCTTTGGTATAACATGGAGTTGCTAGATTACAGAATAAAAATAGAAAAGAGTAGGATCTGCTTCATTTTGAAGTTTAGGACTTCAAACTATGCGCTCTTTCCCAGTGGCTCTGGTTTTATAGACCAGATAATATAACAGAGATGGAGGAAGATGGTAAGGCTATAATGATAATAGGTAAAACATGGAATGGAGTCGCCAGACTATGTAATGGATAAGAGTAGGGACTGATTTAATCTGAAACTTAAGGTTTCAGACTACAAGTTTGTTCCCTAGCGGAGTCACTAGAAACTGTTGGGTGAATATTTTATCATCAACTAGATGATGACAAAATGGCTATATCAACCATAGCACAGGGAGATTTATGTTATGAAAAGTGTGGTTTTACCAAATTTGAATGAGGTAAATCTCTCCTCTCATCAAGGGGAGATTCCCTATGAATATTTATACGCTATATTTATATATAATTAAGCAAAAATAATATTTGGGGTGGTATAACATCATCCACCTCTCTTTTTTTAGAGGTGATGTCCAAGGAACAAGAGAGATAAATCCTAGTCATTGGCCAACAACATTTCTCTTCTTTCAGGAATGGTATCTAGTGTAGAGCAAAAAATCACCTGAAGTAACAAAGTTAACAAAGAAACCTACGTAAGCACAAAGTCTTCCATTGTCTCCTTCACTGATTCAGAATACGGATAACCATAGAGTGAAATGAAGCACAAAGTATTCACCTGAAACTACAAAAGATAAAAGGATCAAAAAGATAAAAGTAGCTCAAAGTCTCTCTTTTATTTTTTAGAAATGTCCTCAGATAATATCAACACACACACTTTGCTTATTAAATCAAACAAATAAGAGATTTATTAAGAAAGAGGACATAAGAACTATTTCCTAAATAACGCAGATAACTTCAACACAAAGTCCAAAATAAACCTGCTTCTCATTCATTCAACAAAATATGATTTACAAGTTGAGCACAAAGTCTCAAGAAGTGTCTCAATTTCAGCAAAGTTTTCGCTCTCAATTATCAGAGATCGATTTACAAAAGAGGTCCCCTCTATATATAGGGAGAAACCTTTCAAAATTAAAAAGATTATAATATAAAAATATCTTGGTCAAAAATGAGTCATCTTTGAATTTTGAGATATTTTTCTGGATTTTTTACATGTAATTACTATAGACACCAAAATCATGTCTAACCCTTGGTCATCCTCCCTCTTGGTCCATTCCTAACCCATTCCTAAACCATGCACTTACTAATTTAAAAATAATAATTTATTATTAATATCCTCCCCTTTGACACATCACCTATAACACCTCGTCTGACACCTCGCCTTGGACTAATTCCCACCCTATGACTCACCCAAGACTTATTCTTATTCCTTTCTAATCGCCTAACCAACTCTCATGCATATTTAGCCCAACCTTTGACAATTCTCCAATGGATCGTGCACTTGGCGGATGGAGAATGGGCTTGGTGGCTCTTTTACTCATTCTCCACCTGCCAACGTCGGTCAAAATGTCAGCCGAAGCCGGCGGGATCGCCGATGTCAATTTTACTTAAACCAAAATTCAAGCCTCTGGTGGAGGGAATCACAAATCGTTAATCTCTGGAGCTAATCATGAATCTTGAATCCTCTTCCAATGAAACAAAGTTCTCATGATTTTGCTTTCTAGTGTTCTAGCTTCTTGTTTTCTTGTAGGGATCAACACTCTTGATAGCATTTTCTAGGCACTGAGGTCTTGCATCAGACATTTTACACAGGGATTGCACGATATCTCCATCACTAGCAACAACGGAAACACAGCTTCTACACCTTTGCCAACTCGTGTCATAGCTAAGTATTTGTACTATTTTTATTTCAGTGTCATTTCAAATATATTAGCATTTTGTCTACTGTCTATTCCAAGCATCCTTGACCCAACCTTCTCTGTTCTTCCCGAAGAGGCTGAAAAGCCTTCTCTCACCCCTTATTCCCTTTTCTTTGCCTCTGACACCCGTTTAGTCTCTCTTTAGACAATACCCTTTGTCTAATCAACTTAGCACAAGCTATCAGAGACCTACAGACCATCTTAAGATGAATCTAATCAACCTGACTAAATTTCTTCTCAAAAAGGCTGAAAGGCCTTTTTCCTACCCCTTACCCCTTTTCCTGACAACATACCCTCTGCCTTAGTTCTTATTAAAGATTCTATCTACTGTTTTACCATCCCAAACAAACTCCCTGACTCACAGACAAGACCATAGTCCATCTTGCAGACCAAAAACTAGACCTATAACCCATCCCTGGCCATTACCCCGACTGACCTCATCCACTTCCCATATCGACGTCGGTAGTCTAACCGACGTCGGTGACATTCCTGACCGATGCTGGCAATATCACCGACGTCAGTGACTGTGTGAAGCAGATCACAATTTATCAGGTACGCATTTGCTTTCAGTTCTTTCTTTTTAGTCTTTTATTATTTCTCATTTTAGTCTATGTCATATTCTATTTTAATAGTGGATTGTCATCCTCCAAGAAGCCTTAGCGCTTCTAGGACCAAGCTTTTGCTTAGCAATCCACCCTTTTGTCAGCTAACATTTTTTTATGTTTTTAGTGTCTATCTCTTTCAGGTGTCATCCTCCACAACCAAAGAGGAGTTCTCACTATCGTCTGAATTCTAGTGCGCAAAACTATATCCAGGTACATACAAGCCTTAGACCATTTCCCTCTTAGTTTCTCATTTCTCTCTTTGAATGTAGAAAGCGAAAATAGCATAGAAACATTCTGGCATGCCCATTTAGCCTCTCCTTCTAGACCTACCTCCATGGGGGTTTCAGTACCCCCTCAACCTCAAACTACTCAACCAAATCCTACACCTTTCCAAAACCTAGTGGTCTCTATCCCCCCTACTCTTGCACCTATCAATACAAGAGTAACTGTCTACCGTTTAACAAGTGTGGCCACTCTTCAACCATCTTTGACAGCCCCTATCCAACTTGTGCCTACCAACCCCATAACATAAGTGCCCTTGGCTTCAACTTTCGCCCCGATAACTAGCTACCCATATGTTGCATCTACGCAACCAACCACGTCATATGCCCCTCTCAATATCTTTCAAGCACCTTATAATCTAGGGGGCGCTCCACCCGCCAATCCATCAGTAGATATCATCAAAATGCTGATGGACAAGATGTCTAGCCTAGAGACCTTCGTTTCCGGTTCACGTAATGCTCTCTCATACGAGCAAATTTGCAATGAGCCCATTCATCCTTCTGTCTCGATTAGGCCATACCCCAACCAGTGGGAGCTTCCCAAATTTTCTCACTTACAAAGCAAAGAAGACCCACAGCAACACTTATGGGCATTCAGACATGACTGTTACCTTATTGCCCATGACGATGCATTGCTTTTGCGCACGTTTCCTATGTCTCTCTCTGGTGCTGCACTTGATTGGTACAGCTCTCTTGCCAGCCATTCCCTCTTCACATTCACATAGCTGGCCCAGCTCTTTCTTGATCACTTCTCCATCAACATCACCAAGAAGGTCTCGATCACAGACCTCTATTTTATCCACCAATTTGAGGATGAATCCATAGCTAACTTCGTTGCTCGCTAGAGAGGCCTCATCAATCAACTCTCCTTTTCGTTACCCCAACCTGAACTTATTGAACTTTTCTCCCGAGCCTATGCCAAACATATTTCTTCCACCTTATGGGTTCAGACCTTCCACACATTCGACGAAGCCTTCACGATGGCCCGCAAACTTGAATTACGTGCCATCGAGGAGAATAAAGTCAAGTTGCAGAGCAAGAATCCCAACTCTAAGATCAATGACTCCTCTTCTTCTAAACCTTCATCATCCAATCCTAAGTCTAAAGCTTCAGCTAATGCTGTGGTCGTTAGACCTTCATCCTCTTCAACCAATCAGCCTGAGCCATCCATATCTCAGAGTGCCACCCACCAATTCCAGCAGAGATACGTACAATGACAGTATACTCCTCTCAGAGAATCATACGCGTCTGTGCTAGAAAAACTTGTTAGACAGGGGGTTCTCAATCTCCCCCAGATCTGACCACCACCACAATTTGATCCCTCATGTGCCATCCCTATGTGGTATAGGGAAAATGACTTCTACAATTACCACCGTATCAAAGGTCATGACACGAGTAACTGTAAGACCTTTAAAAACATAATCTAAGACATGCTTGAAAAGGGTGACCTCGTCGTAGACAATCCCAATGCACCCCCTAATCAGGGCATCGACATCTTCAAGCAACCATTCCCCAACCATCCACCGACCCAAAATAATGTCTAGACCTTGATTGACAACACTCATGAACACAACATTCAAACAGTCAATACAGTCTCGCCCTTCATCCCCAACCAACCTCAAGAGGTTAGTCCATCTATCAGTCCATCATGTGTGGATGAACCTCTTTCCCCAGTTAGTTCTCCATCAACCTCTCTCATCTTGGAGGATGCCTCAACCTTACCGGCACCACCGGTCTCACCATCCTCCTTCCTGCTGCCTATGGAGGACCCGACCCTTCCTACTCCTTGACCGCAAGTGGAGGGCACCATCATCCCTGCCCTTTACCCACTTGAGGAGACACATTCTCCAGTTCCTTCTCCACCAAGAGAAGAACCTGACTCTCCATCTTCTTCAACCAACGACAATCTAGTTATAACTCCTACACACCTTGGGTCTGAGAATACTGCCACACCTAACACATTTTCAGCCCTGCAACCACTCACATCTTCTGAAGGACCGAAGTCTCATCCTACAACTTCCCAACCATTCTCTCGATTAGTAGAGAAATTAGGACTTCTCCAACCAAGAAAAGTGGAACATCAAGCATTATGGGAGCAACTCAAAGCTCCTCATCTTACTTAGCCTATCTCATCTCATGCCACTAACTCTCTTGTGACAAAATCCCCCAAAGTCTTTGACACGAATGAGACTTCCACTTCTAAACCTTTGAAACATCAACCATTTATATCAGAACACAAACCCTCATCTACCCCATCTAAACCGATCAAGTCACTCGGCGTTCGCCTTGTCTCTACCCTCACTCACCCGCAAGTGAAGGTGGACTTAGACCAGACCTCAACCAATAGTAGTCTTCCAACCAAGTCAAAAAAGACTGCCAGACCACAGAAGCAAACCCCTCCTCCACCATCAACATTACCCTCCATTTTAGGCCCTCATCCTTCTACACTAATTGGAGTGCTCCCTACTCCGACCCTTAACCAAAACAAATTACCTCCATTACTTCCTTTGCCAACCACAAGTCTACCCCCTCTCAAAAATTTGGCACCTCTCACAAAGAAAGTGCCGTCTTCACATGTGGCCACACCACCAACCCAAAAAGTGGTACGAAAGCCTTCTTCAACACCTCCCAAGTAAAAGTCACCAGCGTTTCATGCATCAACAAGCACAGACCCCTTAGTAGGTTCATACGCTTTGATATTATGCTTACTTTTGCAGACTTCTAGAATAACCCTTCCATCTATCAAGCCATTCCAACCCCTCGAGTCAAAACCTTCCTGGTTTGACGATACGAAGATTTGATTATACCATCATATGCCAGGACACGATACCGAGACTTGATGTGCCCTCAAGGCAGTCATTCACCGATATATTGGGAAGGACACTCTTCTCCTTGAGGACACTCTTGACCGACCCTCGACACCTTCCCATCCAACCTCTTCAACCACATCAACATCTCACCAGCAGGCCATGACCCCTTCTTCACCACCTATCTTTGAAATCAATGCTATCCACATAACCACTAGGTCACAAAAGGACAAGGCAAAAGAAAAAGTTGCTATTCCTTAGACCTATCATTTTGTCCAGTTACCTCAACCACCAAAACCCAATATTTCCATTTTAGGTGCATCCCAACCCCCTTCTTTAGAGGCAATCAAAGACTCTATGATAAAACAACTTCACCAAATGCCTGTGAAGATGACCCTATATGACCTTATCCAGAGCTCCCCCCAACATCATCAAGCTCTAATCAAAGCCTTACAGGCAGTGGAGGTCCAACCTGAAGACCCTCAACCACTAGCTTCCCTAGTCCATTCTTTATCCCTCATTGCCTCTATCACTTTTAGTGATTCTAAAATTCTTACCTCTACCTTGGAAGATCAAGACGCTGCTCTTTTCATCACAGCCTACGTTGATCAAACCTGCATTAAGCAAGTTATGATTGATGGGGGTGCCAGCATTAATATCATTTCTACCCACGCCTTTGATCAATTGGCTCTTCCCAAGAATTGCGTATCAAAAACCAATGTAATCCTTAGATCCTTTAATGAAACCACCGCTAACACTATTGGCACTGTTGTCCTCCATATTCGCATTGGCCCGTGCATAATCTCAGAGCTCTTCTACATCATTGAGGGAGAATTCCAATATAACATGCTATTAGGACGACCCTAGATCTGTGCCATGGCTTGCGTCCCTTCAACACTTCACCGTTGTGTCAAATTTGAACACGACAGACAAGTCCATGTCATTCCTGCCGACCCATCCCCTTTTAAGACTTGTAACACAACTTATCGACCAAATGACATTCTTATTCCTCTCAAGGCACCAACCCAAACATCATCTCCATCTGCGAAAGCGTCAACTAGTATGCAAACAGCGGTTGCCATCACATCACCTTCTCAAGTGACAACCAAGGACCCCATGGATGATATCTTCCAAAGACTTTCACTTGGGGAATATCGCTTACTTACTCTAGACATGTTCCAGACTCCTCAAGAGTATGGACAGCTTCATCAAAATCCAAGCTATGACCGTCGGATTGGAATGGTCATTCCTTATGGTCATCCTAGCCTTCGAACTAATCTCATCTATGGGGGGCTTGATCAAGCTCCTATTGACGGAAATCCTTCCTCCTCACCTCAACTATTCACATCTGATTTCTCCTTTCTTGGCAACCCCACCTTTGCACATACCTACCTTTATAGGTGTGCATGGAAGGGTTTTGGATTTGGGTGCTACGAACAAGGCTCCCATCGGCCCATCGAACCACCCAATGATGATAATGCCAAGAAACGATATGGACTGGGTTTCCAAGAACCCACCGAGGCTTCCGTAAATCTTTGCCCCGAACCCACCATTGACCAATCCCTTCTAGACTCACCTATTCTTTCATCATCACCTACGGAGTCAGTGGTTTCCATCCCTCCTAGTTTTTTTTTGCATAAACACAATCAACTTGGAACCCCTAACCTATCAACTCAACGGGGTTCCCAGGTCTCTCCCTCTCGTTTATCCCAGCATGATAGATGATGAATTGGCAACCATCAACACTATTCACTTCATAGACGATGATGCCATTCTTACCTATATTGGTGCCGATGATTCTTTCATTCAGTGCTCCCTCTCTTCTAAAACGTAGGTTATGTTAAATGAATCAACTATTGACATTAACCTTCCATCTTCTGGTGTTCCTCATGTCTTAAAGATTGGTCAATCTTTAGACACCCAGGAGCAGATCGACTATACCACATTTCTCTCAAACAATCACAAAGCCTTTAGTTGGACCTACGGTGACATGCCTGGTATCGACCCTAACTTTACCACTCATAACATTGTCACAAACCCAGAGGCTAAGCCTGTTAGGCAAAAGCTTCACAAAATGCATCCTCATGTTGCACTTCTTGTCAAAGAGGAGCTTCAGCGTCTTCTCTCTATCTCTTTCATCTAACCCATTGATTATCCGTAGTGGGTATCTAACATCATTCCTATTACCAAAGCAACTGGGGGGATCTAAATCTATACGAACTATTGCGACCTCAACCTGGCTTGTCCCAAAGATGACTTTCCTCTTCCAAACATTGACCAACTAGTTGACCTTACAGCTGGCCATGAGATGTTATCACTCATGGACAGATTTTTAGGATATAACCAAATCCTGATTGCACCAAAAGATCAGCACAAAACCACCTTCATTACACCACGGGGAACTTTCTGCTATCAGGTCATGCCTTTTGGTCTGAAAAATGTAGGTGCCACATATCAGCATGCCATAACCTACATTTTTCACGATCTCCTCCATAAAATCATGGAGGACTATGTAGATGACCTGCTTGGCAAGTCTAAGCTTTGTCGCAACCATTTGACTATCCTCAAGATCATTTTCTCTCGCCTTCTTCAGTACAATGTCCGTCTTAACCCCAAGAAATGCGTCTTTCGGGTCCTCTCAGGAAAGCTCTTGGGGTTCATCATCTCTCTTCGTGGCATCGAGATAGATCCTACCAAAATCTGTGCTATCCTCGAGATGCCACCTCTGACCAATCTCAAGCAACTTCGCAGTCTGTAAGGGAAGCTCCAATCCATCCGCTGCCTCATTTTGCAGCTTTTTGACCGCTGCCAACCCTTTCATCATCTCCTCAAGAAGGACGTCACCTTTAAATGGGATAAATATTGCCAAGAGGCTTTTAAAGCCCTCAAACGCTATTTAGTCTCTCCACCAGTCCTTATTCCACCAAAAGACGATCAGCCCTTCTACCTCTACATCTCAGCAACCAATCATTCATTAGGTGCCATGATCGCACATCGAGACGAGCAACACCGTGAGTAAGCGGTCTACTACATAAGCTGAACACTTGTCAACTATGAAACTCGGTATACTCATATCGAGAAACTCTGTTTGGAATTAGTCTTTGCCACTACCAAGCTCCGTCACTATCTTCTCAATCACAAAACTTTTGTCATCACTCACACTGACCCTCTTAAATACATGCATTCCAAGCCATATCAAAACCAACGTATGGCTCGTTGGCTCATGCTTCTTGCTGAGTTTGACTTAGAATTTGTCCAGCAAAAATCTATAAAGGGGCAAACAATCGCTGACCAACTAGCGGATGCCCCTCTTCTTGACAATCAACCTTCTCAGTGCGAGTTTCTCGATGAATTTATCGCCACTCTCTCGACTGATGACACATTCTACCAAATGATGATTTTCTTTGACAGCTCCAAATGTCAACTCAGTGGGGGTGCGGGGGTCATCCTCATCCCACATGAGGGTGAGCCCATGCCCTTGTCTTTCAAACTCGACTTTGAATGTACCAATAATATGGCCGAATACGAAGCCTTAATTTTGGGACTTCAAACTGCCCTTTCTTTAAGCATCAAGACCATCAACATCTTTGGTGACTCACAACTTGTCATTAATCAAATCAATGGTTCATATCTTTGTAAAAATGAAATTTTACAAAGGTACAAGCACTGTGTTGACACCCTTTTAGCATCTTTCAACCATCACTTATTGCAGACTGTTCCTCGATCTACGAATAAGTTTGTTGACACCATGGCTTCCCTCGCATTGCATATTCCTTCTTCATCATCCTCATCAAGAATTTATGTCATGGTACATCGTGTGTCATTGCCTTCATACATTTCCACTAACATCAACCTCGTCCACACCATAGACTCTAGTTCACAAGATGTATGGTATAAACAACTTGTAGACTACTTGGCTCATTCTACCATTCCTCCCAACCTCTCTAGCAATGCACGACGGGCTTTCATCAAGCGCACCGCTCGCTATACCATGCTAGGGGGCCTTCTCTATAAAAGAGGTTTTAACGGCCTTCTTCTTCATTGTTTACACTCCATTGAATCCTCTCATGCTGTTAAACAAGCCCATGATGGGATTTGTGGTGGACACTTCAGTGGTAACTCGGTTGCTAAGCGCATCCTTTGCTTGGGTTATTATTGGCCCACTCTTCATCAAGATTGTAGTGATTATGTTCGGCATTGCATCAAGTGTTAGCAACATGCTAACTTGCTTCATCTCCCTAGCCATGCCTTACAAGTTGCTCAAGATTTCTGGCCTTTTTCATAATGGGGCTTAGATCTCATCGGCGAGATTAACCCTCATTCGTCTCTTCGTCATCAGTCCATCATCACTGCCACTGAGTATTTCACTAAATGGGTGGAAGCTATTCCTCTCATCTCCACAAAAGCCGACAAGATTGTTGACTTCATCAACACCCACATCATTTATCATTTCGGTGTACCTCACAAAATCATCACCGATAACGAAAAGTCATTTAAAAACAAAACTGTCCAGAAACTTTATGACTCCTTTGGCATTAAACTCAATTTTTCTTCGCCTTACTACCCATAAGTAAATGGGCAGGCCAAGGCTTCTAACAAAATCTTAACTAAAATTCTCATGAAGGTGGTCAACGACACTGGAAGGGATTGACACGTTCACATTCTCTTTGCTTTGTGGGCCTACCGCACTAGTATCCGAACCTCTACAGGTGCTACCCCTTTCTCTCTAGTGTACGGAATAGAGGATATCTTACCTCTCAAAGTACAGATCCCATCTCTTCACATTTCTCTGCATGACATTCTTTCTAATGATGACTTTTGTTAAGATCGATTAGCTCAACTTGAGTTACTCGACGAACGTCATCTTGCTGCCCTCAACCATCTCCACGTCTATCAAAATTGCATCAAACGAGCCTATAACAAAAATTTGAGAGAACGAGATTTCAATATCGGAGACCTCATCCTCAAAGAGAACCAACATGTGACCAATATGAAATGGAGTAAACGAGGCAAATTTGCTCCTAATTGGCATGAACCTTATATCATCATGCACAAGTATGGATCAGGGACTTATCGTCTGTCTTCTCTTGAAGGCTGACCAGAACCTGAGCCCCTTAATGCTTTGCATTTGCGGTCATTCAACTGTTAGTCGAGTACTCATCCACTTGACATTTAACTTGAGCTCATCCCTTAAGCAATCCCTATCCTTTCAATCCTCAATCCTTTCCACCCTTTTTCCCTTAACAAATCCTCTATAACCCTTTTATAAAGTATGGATGCTTTGTCCTAATAAAAGGGAGCCCTTGACCTTCTATAGTCTTGTCCATGACTCAACATTTTGTCAAAAATAAATCAAGATGTCAAAATATCCAAGGTCACAAAATCAAATCAAAAAGCAAACTGCTCCCTCAAAAGACAGCTATACTATCATTGCTATAGCTAATAGACTGCTCCCTCGAAGGACAGCTATTCAAAAGCCCTTAAATATATAAAGCAAAATATAGACCACTCCCTCGAAGGATGGCTATGACTAAATCTTGCTACAAATAACACTTTTTTAGAAGCTTCTCGCATCGATCAGCTTCACAAATGACCACCAAGCAAAGTGACATCTCTATGTGGACTTCCCGCATTGATCAGTTCGCTCTCTCTCAAAAAAAAGGGGGGTCATGGACTTGGCTTGTAGTTGTCTCAGGGTCTCCTATAAAAAGGGGCAAGGTTATCCTTGCTCATAAAACGGGTTACCCTACCCTCCTCCTATCATAACACCTGCTCAAGGGACTTCGAGCTCACTTTAATGTCAAAGTGATTCGATTACCACTCTAACACAACTCATGGTCAACGACGCAATGCATGATGGGGCTCTTGGTTCTAACAACCCCTATCTATGCTATCATTTTGGTCATTGTCAATGAAAGGGCGAATATGCCTTTCACTTATCTTTCACACTTTGGTCACATTCAACCAAACCCTTTTCTACCCAACCAAACCAACCCAAACATTTTCAGACCAACAACACGACATCATACATCATGACATCATCCTAGTCCTTTTCACATAGTTTCTATGGACACCAATACACATGAAAACTATCGACCAAACGCAATTTATGTCACGCATAAACCATTACTTGTTGAACCATAAATCAACTTGCAATTCATTTTTATCATACATCCATCATGAATATGAAAAATTATTCGGGATGAAAGACCTTCAACTAATGTTACAGAATACACCATCTAGAAAAGGCTGTAACATCTTTTTCTCCTCATCATTTCGACACATGACCAAACCAATCATCGACCAATCTCCTCAACTAGTCTGAACTACATTGGTCTGAGGCCCTAAGACCAGGGCTATGTAGATAGCACTCAACTGACATGACGTCTTTTGAGGTTAGCTCAACCACCCTCGTTTGTTCATCTACCTGATGGACAAACCATATTCTTCTCCTTTGACCATGACCTTGACCCCGACTAGACCATCAACTAATTTGACCCTTCCTCCATTTTTCAGGAGAACTACATAGGCCTGAGGCCCCTAATGACAAGGGCTATGTAGGCAGCACTCAATTGACATGGGGTCTTCTGGGGTTAGCTCAACCATTCCTTCATCACATTTCTTCCATCACATTTTTTTCATCACCTGCCAATCACATCACAAACAATCACCTATTTTCATAATCATTAACATTAATCATTTACATCCATATCATTAATCATTAATCCTAATCATACATTCATCATCATATAAACACAACAATCTCAGCATCATAATCCTAAACATCATATCAAAACATGTATCAAATAAAAATAACATACAAACACATCAATGATCAAAATCACATCATATATATATATATATATATATATATATATATATATATATATATATATATATATATATATATATATCAATGTTTTACAATGGCATAATATGTGCCTCTGTCTCTCTCTCAAAAAATCAAATACATCTCGCATCATTGGCTCGTAGGCTAGTATATACATAGTATCAAAATCTGCCCTTAAGGCTGTGGTTGTGGTGGTGGTGCAGTGGCCGGGAAGATACTGTATCCTCTTCCTGCTCTAATTTGTGCTGTCTACGCGAATCGATAGCAGTCGCCCGTGACATAGACCACTGCCAGCTCAACTCTACCCTCATATCTGAGTATCACTGTATCTAAGGAAACCCCCTAATGGCTCCCTCATAATATGTGATCTCATCCAACGCATTATTGTATCTAACTATAGATACAGTCTGCGGTGGACCCATCTGACCTGCTGTCGTGCCCTGCACTGAACCCTGCGGTTGTGAAAACCCTGGCTACACTGACGCTGACTGTGTGGGCTACTGAACTGGCTACTGGGGTGGATGCTGAATCAGACCCTATCCTACCAATCCCTGTGTCTGAGCTACAGCCAACTGACCTTGCAAAATAGTGACCTATCCTGTCAAAGTAGCCACTCGACCTATCAACCCTGCTATCTCCCCCTATAATTTTGTGACCTGGCTCTCCAAAATGGTCACTCATCCTTGTGCTACATCCCTCTCCTAGATGGTAGTGTCCTTCTCCTACCTTGCCATATCCTTGTCCCTGATCACTACCTGTAGATCCAACTATGGTCCTGCCTATATCCCTGCATACTGCCCTACCCACCATGCCGTATAAGCCTCTGTGCATCCTGCGTTTGCTATTCTAGGGCCTGCTGGTAACTCCTCAAAATCTGGTCCCTCTATCTCCTCTGGTAATGGGAGTGACATCTCAATGTCATCCCATCTATACAGTGGGAAGGCGGGCGGCACATCCTAATGTAGTCCATACTGGCGCTGCACTCTCTCCACTGGCACCCTCTCGAGCTCATCGGCTCATCTACCCCTAACCCATCGCATGCTCTGAGTCTCGACCAGCTGCTCTCCCTAATCTCTAAATGCTAGATATACCAAGTACGGTCTCCATATGATATCTATAGGAATCAGGGCCTCCAGTACCCCTCTATAGTGGTCAATATCTCTAACCACTCTGTCCACCCGCGTCTACACCATCACCTTGTGCCACCACCTCAATCCTACACTGAAGCCAGCCTGAATCACCACTGGGAGGCTGAGAGGACGTGTCACCATGATGTGCTCATAGGCCCAACAGTGTAGGAGGTGGCCCATGCACAAGCTGTATCACTGCCACCAGCTAATCCCCCATAGCTCTCTGTATACCTGGGCCAAAAAGACTGGTGCCCAGGTGAACACTGTCTGTCACTCAATCATGTCCATTAACACTCTGATCATAGCAACCAGAAACCTGCCTCCCTCTACATCTGGCAGTGCATAAACCATGATGCCTATCATCATCAAAAATGCCAGCCAATGTGCATCCTCATCTGTCGCATACAATGGCTCATAAGCAAAACTGACTGACTAATAACTCGCCTCAGCTACATGCTCACCAAATAGCGTAACCATATGAATATCATGCGCCTCTCTTGAGCACATATATAGGTCTACTCCATGTATCAATAGTCACAAAATCTGGTATACATCCTCGACTGTGACCATCATCTCTCCCGTGGGCAGGTGGAAAGTGTTGGTGGAATGATCCCATCGCTCGATTAACGCCACCATCAAGCTCACATCCCGCACCACTCTACAGTAGCATTACAGCCCGCCTAGTCCCATTGTGCTCATTTGTGCCCACTCCTCCCTGGTAATGTCCCAATGCATCCACGTCAACAATGTCAGCAGTCAATCTCGTAGCATTAGTGTTTGCCTCGCCTGCATCCAACCAATCAAACCCATGTCAACGCAACTCTCAATCCCCATGAATCTTCTTCCTTAGCCCAACCATTTTCCCTTTCATCTATCTACTTGACCATCTACCAGACCGTCTATGGCTATCTTGACACTCATGAAGCCCTTGGTGTAGCTCCGATCCTTTGACTTGGCAATTTTCTAACCATCCTTCTGACCAGGCAGCCACCGACATGGGTTTTCATGCCGACAACGGCACTAATATAACTGATGTTGGTCACATAGTGACCGATGCCGGTAGGAAAGTGATCGTCGCTGGTCTATAGTCGGTTGACGCCAATGATCCCACCGACGTCAGCGACTAGTTCGGCCTTAGGGCTGAATGAGGTGAGCCCTAAAATTAGGGCTTCCCTATTATAGCCTCCCCAACCCCCCAAAACCCTCCTAAATTGCTCTTAACCTCTCCTAGACCTATTCTCCACCCTCCTAGCTACCCTCCCCCCTCAATTTTTGCTTAAAACAACTACAAATTCAAAAACTAAATCAAAACAAAAACTCACCCAAATAGGGTTCAGGGCCCTCCTACCTCATCCTGACGTCACTGGCATGGTGGCACAATGGGTGCCGCTGGTGGTGGACCTCACGCGGGTCCTCTACTCCCCTCTGCCATGGCTTATGTGTCTCAATCTCTCCAAGCTTTTCCTGGCCCACAAACACCTTTTGCAACCTCCAATCACTCTCCAACTCGCTCCCTCTTTCCACCAATGCCTATCTGCCACCTCAGCCCACTCACTCGATCAACTCTGGGTCACTTTCACTCAAACAACTCCAGAGCTCTTTTTTCCCTCAGTCAACAAGTAGCAAATGACCTTTTGTGGACTGCCAATCTGGTTTTGTTAGATTTGGTAGTCCATCGACGTTGGCATATTCATGCCCTGGTCCGCTGACGTCGGTCTTTTTAGTCTACCGACGTCAGTTATGTCACCGATGTTGGCATACTTCACACCTCATCATTGCCTAAAATCATGCCCCTAATCAGTCAACTCTCTAATACAAGTCATCTTGGCCCCCTAGGGCACACTTGAGATCACTTTTGCCTCCGCTCGCATCGACCACCAGACCTAAGAGATCATGACCATCTCCTCTGACCGTGACCACTTCCAAAGTGATTTTGCCTTGGTTGTTTTTTCATGTATGCTACCTCATGATTGGTTAGCAAAATTATGCACATATTTTTGACCTTCACAAGTATAAGATCGCAAGATGGTTGATCCCCACTACTTGTGACATTTTCATGTTTTTTGGGAGCACTTCCTGAGCCTGAGATACCTGGAACACGACGACCATTTGGAGCTTCAGCTTAGCTTGAATAACCCATTTAGTAGATGACTAAATGTTGGGGCTCGATTACTTCAATTTTGGCACTCCTCGACCTTTTGACCTGCGACAATTTGACCTGACCATCTCGTGAAGTGGTATACGCGCAATCATGACTTTTACAGCGATCACACTCCATCTTCACCCTTTTTCATCCACTCTCTTTCAAATCAGCACCCGATTTCCAGGTTCCCTTCTCTCGACTCCTGCTTTGAGGGGGAATACCTCATCCATAATTGGGGCAACCAACCCTCCTATTTTTGTCTTGCAGTTCACTTGAACAACCAACAAGACGAAATCAACCTTATCCCATACCTAAGACAACCAACTCCTATTTTTGTCTTGAAGTTCGTCTAAAACAACCAACAAGACAAAAAGGGGCAAATGTAGACACTGAAATCATGTCTAACCCTTGGTCATCCTCCCTCTTGGTCCATTCCTAACCCATTCCTAAACCATACACTTACTAATTTAAAAATAATAATTTATTATTAATATCCTCCCCTTTGACACATCACCTATAACACCTCATCTGACACCTCGCCTTAAACTAATTCCCACCCTATGACTCACCCAAGACTTATTCTTATTCCTTTCTAACTGCCTAACCAACTCTCATGCATATTTAGCCCAACCTTTGACAATTCTCTAATGGATCGTGCACTTGGCAGATGGAGAACGGGCTTGGTGGCTCTTTTACTCATTCTCCACCCACTGACGTCGATCAAAATGTCGGCCGACGCCGGCGGGATTGCCGATGTCGGTTTTACTTAAACCAAAATTCAAGCCTCTGGCAGAGGGAATGACAAATTGTTAATCTTTGGAGCTAATCACGAATCTTGAATCCTCTTCCAGCAAAATAAAGTTCTCATGCTTTTGCTTTCTAGTGTTCTGGCTTCTTGTTTTCTTGCAGGGATCAACATTCTTGACAGCATTTTCTAGGCACTGAGGTCTTGCATCAGACATTCTGCACAGGGATTGCATGATATCTCCATCACCAGTGATAACAGAAACATAACTTTTGCACCTTTGCCAACTTGTGTCACAACTAAGTATTTGTACTATTTTTATTTTAGTGTCATTTCAAATATATTAGCATTTTGTCTACTGTCTATTCCAAGCATCCTTGACCCAACCTTCTCTATTCTTCTCAGAGAGGCTGAAAAGCCTTCTCTCACCCCTTATTCCCTTTTCTTTGCCTCTGACACCCGTTTAGTCTATCTTTAGACAATACCCTCTGTCCAATCAACTTAGCACAAGCTATCAGAGACCTACAGACCATCTTAAGACCAATCTAATCAACCTAACTAAATTTCTTCCCAGAAAGGCTGAAAGGCCTTTTTCCTGCCCCTTACCCCTTTTCCTGACAACATACCCTCTGCCTTAGTTCTTATTAAAGATTCTATCTACTATTTTACCATCCCAAATAAACTCCCTGACTCACAGACAAGACCATAGTCCATCTTGCAGACCAGAAACTAGACCTGTAACCCATCCCTGGCCATTACCCCAACCGACCTCATCCACTTCCCCTACCGACGTCGACAGTCTAACTGATGTCCGTGACATTCTTGACCGATGCCAGAAATATCACCAATGTCGGTGACTATGTGAAGCAGATCACAAGTTATCAGGTACGCATTTGCTTTCAGTTCTTTCTTTTTAGTCTTTTATTATTTCTCATTTCAGTCTCTGTCATATTCTATTTTAACAGTGGATTGTCATCCTCCAAGAAACCTTAGTGCTTCTAGGACCAAGCTTTTGCTTGGCAATCCACCCTTTTGTCAGCTAACATTTTTCGTGTTTTTAGTGTCTGTTTCTTTCAGGTGTCATCCTCCACAACCAAAGAGGAGTTCTCACTATCGTCTAAATTTTGGTGCGCAAAACGATATCCAAGTACATACAAGCCTTAGACCATTTCTCTCTTAGTTTTTCATTTCTCTCTTTGAATGTAGAAAGCAAAAATAGCGTAGAAATAATTACACATTACAAAATTGCGTGCACTTTTACATGACAAAAGTGCATGAGAAGAGACAAAGAAGAGAGAAAGGGAAAAAGGTTCAGCTCTTGCCACTAGACTCCTTCAGATGAGCATCATACATAGCAATAGATGCCTAAATTCCTATACTGTCTGGTGCAATGGTGTTCTTGAAGATGACCCTGGCCCTAATTACAGCGTCCTTCAATGTTGTGATTTCCTTGGCATGACTCGTTAACCTAGATCTTAGATTATCTAGAGTGAACTGAGTATCTAAAACGTTATCCATAGAAGTCATTGAGAATACTTTTCTTTGAAATCCCTCTGAATCATAACTCTAAATCCTTGGATCATCTCTTCTACTAAGAGAAATTGATTATCCCTAGAGGTGAGGTCACAAAGCAGTTCCTCCAATCTATTCAACAGGCCTGTGTCACTTTTCTCGCTAGTATCCTTGGAAGACTCAAGATCTTCAATTAGATCCTTGAGTACCTAAACCCTGTATATCAATGATTCCCTAATCTCAACATAGGAATCTTTGCTAGAAATAACACCGATGGATATCAAGGTGCTTTTCTTTAGATCCTTCATTTCCCTCCACTTGCTAAGATATTTCTCTGTACTGTTAATGTCTTGAGAAATAAGTGAGACAAGGTCCTCCAAATCCGTCCTCACTTTCTTCATCTTCTCTGTCTTCTCAACAACCTCTGTAAGTAAGAAAATTCCCTGAGTGTGCATATTTTCAATGTAATCTTCTAGCACTTTCCATTTCACATAGGTTTTCTCTGCCTTCTGAATGACAGGGTCATCTATGGAAAATGCCTCTGGGGTTGCCGCTTGAGGGGGAAGGGTGAATTTCCTGACTACTGCAGTCAATTGCTCTGCCTTGGCCTTATAGTAGTCTTTCATCTCCTTTTCTCTATCAAATTTCTGGATCATGATGTCCATTGCAGACTGTAGATTGCTTTTCACTCCTTCATGAGTAATTTTTCCAAGTTCAACATGAGAGATGAAATAGCTACACATGTCAAAACCCTCAAGGGTTGCATCCTACGGTGGTTTAGTTATTTCTAGAAATTTATACCCCTTTTCCTCAACCAATTTTGAGAGGATCCTTGGTCACTTAGGGGCCTTAGCTTTCACTGGCACTATCTTGCTAAAATTGAAGTCATCTATAGAGATGGATAGATTCTTTCTTTTAGGCATGAAAGCTGACATCCAAGGAGGGAGAGAAGAAGTACCTATTGTGGCAATGGTTCCTATAGCTGGTGTTACCATGGTAACTTCTACATTGCTAGTGGTAATAGTGGTCAAGGTTGGAGTAATTGGTGAAACCATACCGGCCATTAATTGATCAAGGGCAGAACTTTCTCCTAGATTGAAGGAAGGAGATGCCAGACTAAGAATAGATCTAGAGGAATGAAGAGTATCTCCAAAAGCACCTTGAGGATCACCAAACATGAATTTGGAAGGAGAGGTGGCTCTAGAATAATGAACACTGATAGGAGAAAGAGGTGGTGAAGGAGAGACATCTGTAAGTGGCTATGCCCCTTCCTGGGAAGGTAGAGGCTCAGTCCTTTATTACTCTAAGGGCCTATCATCTGTCTCCATTTACTGAGTTACCTACTCTTGGGAGCTTTGTTCTCTAACTCCCTTAGCCATCAATTTTGGATCTTCAACAACTTTAAGGAGCATATAGGGATAGCCTTGGGAAAAATCAACTTGAAGATAGCAAAAGGGAAATTGTAGGAACATACAGCCATAGTTGTTGATGACCATCTAGGCTTCATCAAATTTTTTTTTTATTCTAGCTGAGGGTCGAAGAGGCACAAAAATACTGTGAAGAAGGCATCATTTACCCTCCTAAAATGGTGGATTGATCCTTACAGTGTTAACTAAGGTTAATATGAGTAGAATTGGGTGATTTTCCTATCTCCTTCAATTGTCAAACCTGGAAAGGTTCACATGGAGGCCGTAATGTACACCAGGTACAAAGTCATGTAGAACTTCGAAGTAGCTTGTACCTTGGTCAGTTGCTCATGAAGATCATTGCTAATCTTTTCACCCTAGAAGATGACTTATTTCTCTTGGAGGATGATCTTGATGAAGGGATACATCCATTCATGGAATTGTGAGGAAGATGACAAACCTCATACCCTGCTGAGGAGAGTAATCAAGTCACCAACCTCTTCAATGAAATCACTTCTCAAGAAATTATGTGGCTATCTAGACAAGTTGGTTCTAGGGGTCTTAAGCCACCTGTTATTCATTACCTTCTTTTCCCTCTTGGGATTCTTGTCATACTCTTTTTGTGCTTCTATGAAGTCAATCCTTAGTACTTCAGTAGCAGGAGGGCACATGAAGACTTTATCAATGAATTCAGGGTCCAACCGAATTATTATGTTGCTATTGGTGTTAGAGACTGATCTAGTCTCTTTGTTGTAGAACTGGGTGCACTGGAGGATGACTCTATATGATGTGCCGCTACTGGGAAAGCGGAAACTAGATAAATATTGATCTCGATGATCCTTTTCATTTCAGAGCTTGGGTTCATTGCCTTGGTTCTAGTCATGAACTCGGCCATATCCATGTGGCCAATCTCTATATCTCTAATGTCATCAACATTAGAGGTGACTGAAGTGATCAAAAAAATGCCCTGGTACTGATACTTCATGGCTTTTGAATTTTTTAGAGAAGCCTCAGTCATTGGAACTAGCCTTGATTGAGTAGGTGCTGACAAACAAGAATCATCAAGGGGTACTGCAATCATGATCATGCAATTATGGAATAGTGGGCAAATTGGGGAATTCACACATTGGATGATCATGACCAAAGAAGGGTACTTCATAGTACTGGGTCAAAAACCAAGGGAAAGAGGGGAAGAAGAGAAAAAATTGAAAAAAAGGAAAATTTCTCAGAGTAGAGAAATTTAGAGGAAAAATGCAAGGGCAACAAAAATCACTGCCCAAGCATGTGAAATGAAATGCATACACAGGCGGTGAATTTTGTTGCCCTTGCATGCAAGAAGCAAAAGGAAAAGGCATGGGCAACGATTTTTGCCACTTGTGCATGAAAATTTTTGCCACCCGTGCATGTAAGAAGTAGAAGGAAAAGGCATGGGTGGTGATTTTCACCGCTTGCGCATGAAAAATTGCCAAAGAAGTGCAGGGGCGGTGAAATTTGCCACCCTTGCATGTTCAGCCTACGTTGGTGGCAAATTTCACCACCTGTGCAGGTTCAGCTAGAATATGCAAGGGTGGAAAAATTCACCACTCCTGTAGACTTGACCTACATCGGTGGTGAAATTTTCCACCCTTCCAGGTCAATGCAAATGAATGGAGCAGCAAGGAGAAAGGGCAACATGGGCAGGGAATTTTGCCACCCATGTAGGTTAAAATAAGAAACCCATGGGTAAGAAGGGAGGGTGGCAAAAATCACTACCCCAGCATGTAGAGGAATCCTAAAAGGCCGATGGGGAATGGGGGGGGGGAAAAACAAGATTGAAAGTAAACTAAAATAGAAGAATAAATAATGCCAAATACAAAACCTACCTAGGAAAATACACGTGCCATGAGCTCAAATCTACCAAAATGCACTTTTACTCATTTAATGGATCATCCAGAGGTAGAGGGTAGGATGAGGAGAGGATAAATGAAGCAAAATGAGGTTAAAATTAGATTAAATGGGGTGAAAATTGACCCCAATAATTTGGCATTAATGGCAATAAATGCCACGTGAAAAAACTGAGGCAGTGCAGGGGCGGCAAAAATTACTGCCCTTACACTGGGAAATAGAAGGGACATGTAGGGGTGGCAAATTTTGCTACTCCTTCATGTGAGAGAAAAATGTAGGGGTGGCAAAATTTGCTGCCCATGCAGGTCCAGATGCAAGGGCGGCAAATTTTGCCACTCCTGCATATGAGAGGTAAAAATGCACTGGCAGCAAAATTTGCCACCTGTGCATGAAAAATGGAAGAAAAACACTTAGAAAAAGCTATATTTTGGTCCCTTGGTTGTATTGATACCATAACAACCTCCACGTTTTGGGAAAAATGTAATGAAAAGGTGTTATGAATTTTGAATGGTGCAGTTGAGCCAAGACGAGAATGAGAAAAACTCGTCTCAAAAATGGACTTTGAGAGACAAAAGGTGAAACGGACAAGTTTCACAGGGGTTGATTCCAAAAACAAGCTAATCTGATTTTTTAAATGGCAAAATTCATCTTAGATCAAAATCTATAAGTAAAATATAGAGCTTTGGTTTTTCCCTTTGTAAATTCGAATATTCAAATGCCAATGGTCACAGTTAAACCTCAACCAATTTTCTATCATCTTGTGTCCTCACTTAGCTTGTATAAACATGATCCATTTATCTTATTTTTGGGATATATAACTTTAATGATGTTAAAATTCAAATAAGTTGACCACTTTGACTTACTATGCTCTGTTGATCTCAAACACACAATAAAATGTGAACCATTAGATCCTTATATTTTATCTTTGCTCAGTGTTAAACCTTAAGAACTTCCTAACATCTCACTAATTCCTAAAATCTTGGATCAAATTTTCATCATTTATCTCTTTTAAATTTTCTCTAACATTATATTGTGCAAAATTGACTATGGGGACTATGGCAATCTAGCTAAGTAGCCAACTTTGAACCTCAATAACTTCTTTTGTGATTAGATGCATAATCTAAAATTTGGACCATGTGATCATCTTTAAAAATATAATCCAACCATATATAAAACTAATCTTGAAACCTTCACATGAGTGAGATATATCACCATTAAAATGCATTCTCAAAATTTTCTGCCACAGAGCCAACTATGTCAAAAATTGTCTAGGAGTCCAACTTTGCACTTGCATAACTTTTGTTGCAATTAGTCCCATTACCTAAAATTTAATATATAAGATTTTATCACATAGGGTATTAAACACATATATAAATATTATCTTTAAACTTTCAAACATGATATATATGATGCCAAAAAATTGCTTATTTGGTTATGTTTGAACTTAGAAAACATTGTCAAAATGCCTAGGAGCCCAACTTTGTACATGCATATCTTTCATAGCACTACATTTTATGACCTGAAATTTGGTTCATAGAAACTATGCATAAAAATTAACAAACGCATGTGACCATTTCCACCTAAAACTTCCATGCTTGTGAAATATGATTAAATCAATATGCTTACTCTACTCTGCTTGAACCCCTTTGCAAACTTGACTAAGTATAGGAACTTAGTGAATTATATTTGAGAAGACAACTTTATGCAAACATATATCTAAATACACTTAATTAAATGAATTAAAAATTAGACCATATAAATTTGACCTTGATGTGATCACAACCATATAACCAACTCCCCCTGACTCATATGCACATGTAAATGCTAACATCATCAATATACTCACTCAGATTTCTCTACCACTGGACCAAAATGTCTAGATGAAAACTATAAAATACCATATGAATTTTACTTATGTACACAATAATTCAAATCATATAATACCTCTTATGGGACCTCTTTCACATCCTAAAATTACCATACTTATCCCTAAGCATCCCTAACCATGCCAAAACTTAAGATCAACCAAGCACATTATACACTTTGTCAGTGTCACTTAGAATATCAAGGCACTTCATCCAATCACTTAGAGACATCTATGACATCAACATGAAATCATTAATAACTCTCCAACAATCTCCCCCTTTGTCATTGATGTCAACACCCATCATAAAGCAATATATAACTCACCTTCTTTCTTTCTCTTCGAGTACTCTCACCCTAGGAACTTTCTCCCCCTTTGACACAATGACAAAGTGGACACAAACTAATCTTAAAGACCTAAAAATATTACCATTAGTATATGACAATCTTATAAAGATATTACAAACTCTCCCTTATGGTGAGCCAACCTTTTCTTGCCTTAACAACTTCCTCGTGCTTGATGCCAACACTCTCTTCAACCAAGAACTACAAAAAAAAGAATAAAGAACACACAAAAATACTAAAATATGATATAAATCACCAATAAACTATATGGGAGGGACTCCCCCTAAGATATTTGAGCTATTACACTTCTTGGGCATCTTCAGATCTTCACACATCATGAAGAACCACTACGTAGGTCTGCAAGCCGTCTTTCTCAAGCAACCAAAATAAACATCAACATAACTTCATGCCAATAAACAAATAGTAAACATACTCTAAACCAACCTAAGAAATCACCTTTAAATATCCATTCCTTTCTCTTTTATAGAAAGTGATCAATATAGTAAATCTTTACACTAGGCCTATCTAAACTTCTTGTAGCCCTACCTTGAACTTACAGATCTCACAAATTTTAGTATACACATCCTCAAGATCTAAAACTTCATATCTAGATCACTCTCATATGCCCCCTCAAGCACACCAATTTTCATCACCTAGATCATCTTCTTTAACATACTTTAAAAACCTACTAGCCAATTAAGCCTCTATCTTGGAAAAAAAGAATAAATTGAAAACCACAAACCTTCAGATCTCTATGAAGCTTGATTTGACAACCCATTTGGCCCATTTAACCTATTAAGAATCCTCAAACATCAAATCATAAGGTAAACCACTTTTTTAGCAAAGCCCAAAATCTTAGAATATTAAAACAATTAGAGTCAACAAACCTCCTTCTAATCAATAACCACCTCTAAAAATTCTTGCACACTTGGAGATAACCATCACATACTTATGGACCAAAAATTGAGTCTTCACACCTTTGAAAACCTTGACTTCCTATACCATGGCTTTTCAATAAGAAAGATAAACCTGGGAGCACACAAGAACCTCTAAAAAGCACAAATAGCATCATCAAGACACAAAAACACCTAGAACACATCATAAAGAAGTATACAAACCTTTGTAAGCACCAAACTCTTCTTGTCATTCCATCAAACTCATTATTCCACCTGAAACACCCATTATAATATTGTAAATACTGCATACACAGCAACACTTGCTTCTCTTCTGAAAAGAAGTCTCCTAAGAAGCATAGACAAAGACCTCTACACCATAATATCCTAAAACAAAGTGAATAAATGAGTGGCCCACATCTCCTTAGTAACCACTAGAATCCTTTTGTAGTTATAGGCTAGATTTTCCTTCTTCTTCTTCTTCTTAGGCTTAAGAGAAACAACTTACTCCTCTACTACAATGTTCTCCTTCCCTTTTATAATAGAATTGATAATACATGGAGACAACATATATTCATGGCATACCTTTTCAACTAAAGAATCTTCCTTACAGTTTAGAACCTCATTACTAAGCATGGACAACTAATTTTATTTGCAAGAAACTTTTTCAACAATATCAAGATGTTCACTTGGTTAAATACAACTTCTGAACTAGCATCAACCAGTACCTTGGTCTTATCCTTGAGCTTGGTATCTTCATTTTCAACATGAGCAGACAAAGAAAGCACTTAGTATTCTTCAACTTATGTAGCATTCTCCACCATAGTAAATAGATTACTTGGACTTGTAGCCTCATCATGACTCATACTTACCACCTTTGGTTTCCATGTATTAACTTTTCTCCCTTGTATTTTAGGAACCTAATTGAGCTTATAATGACTTGTAGGATTTTTCTTGTAGAACTAGAAAAGTAACCAATGTATTCACACTTGTAGCAAACCATTATTATTTAATAGAATTCAACTTGCCCTACTTGATATCGACAAAATATTGCAATGTTTCCTATTTCATAACAATTGAAACAAACTAATTCTTTTGAAAAAGACTCACCTTGCCTTACCTTATTTGGACAATGCTTAGTAAAGTGTCCCACATCATGATAGTTAAAACACTCAATCTTGCTTACAAATTTTGATTGATGACCCCATCATAGTTCCATGCAAACTCATTTCTAATAGATATCTTGCATTCTCTAGCTCTATGCCTAAACTGATTAAAAGTATGGTAGTAATCATTGACTCATGGCATTTGGTTATCTGATGTGATTTGTCTTCATTCTACTAGCACATTCATTCTTTCTCTGAGGATTTATATTCATATTCTAATTATCCTTATGTACATTAGTATTCATCTTATCTTGAGTGGCATTCTCTAGTTCTTCTTTGTAACCAAGGCCAATTCTATCACTTGCATATTTTTGACCACTTAGAATATTGTCTAGATCACTTGAGCTTTTTTCTAATCTCAAAATTGACTTCACCTTACTAGATGTATTTTCTAAATCAAATTTTAATGACTCAATTTCAATTACATACCTTGAAAATTCTTCTTCTTTGGCTCTTAGACTTCTAAACATAGATTCTAACTTAGAATTAAGAAACATGATAGCACCTTCATGCTCTCTAGAGTATTCAACCAATCTTGCTTCAAACACACTGAATTGATCCTCATAGTCCTTGATTTGTGACCTCATCTTGTTAATATTCTTTTCAATCTTTAGTTATTTAAGGGCATTCCTCAATTCAGTCTTACAGTCCACCTCATCTTTCTCATCATTTGAATCACTCCAAGTAGACTCACTATCTTCACTCTCATCGATAAGCTCCAATATTTATTGGTGTAGAGAATCTTCTTTTTCTTAAAGGACTTCTTCTTATTTTCATACTTCTTAAATCTTTTCTTCCTCTTATCAGACCTATATGTATCCTTTTCTTCATCTTGGTCTTCACCATGATCTTCATAATCATCCTTCTCATTTTTATGAGGGAACTTATTATCAAAATGTCCTACCTCTCCACAATTAAAGCATTTGAAGGGTAGTTTAACCTTATACTTGCCTAAACCTATTTTCAATTTTCTTGTAAATAAAGTAATTAGTTCATCTTTATCAATATCATATATTTCATCCTCCTTGAGTTTCTTACATTAGAACTTCTTCTTTGGATTACTTTTAGTCTTGAATGTTGCTTCCTTCTTTGATGTTGTAACATCATTTGCTCTCATCTCATAGGCAGTAAGGATGCCATGAAATTGATCCACCTTCAACTTAGTAAGATCATGACTTTCTTCTACAACAAAAACTTTTGAATCAAACTTGAAAGAGAGAGATCTTAATATCTTTTATACTATAGTAGCTTCTTCATTATTGTCTCTAAGACCTCTAATAGTGTTCACAAACTCATGAACTCTCTATAGAAAGGGTGCAACAAAATATGCTTCTTTCATCATGAAACTTTCAAATTGTCTTCGATGAGTCTGTAACATTGCCAACTTAACCTTTGAATTTCCTTCAAAAATAATATTCAATTTATTCCATATTTCCTTAGAATATGTGCAATGGATTTCTTTAATGAAATCAAACTCTGTAAGACTAAAAGTGATGGCATTCATTGCCTTAGAATTATTCTCAAACAACTTCTTATCCAATAGATAGAGGAATAGTAGGAGAAACATAACCATCCAAAATAGATTTCTATACATCAAAACCTAGGGACATAATGTATGTCCTCATCCTAGCACTCCAAAATGCATAATTAGATCCATTAAACATCTATGTTAGCATAGTAGATAAACCACCTTGCATATTCTAACTAGCCATTTTAACTTGGATCACCTTCAAGATGTCAAACCTTTACCTAAGGACTTACTCTGATACTAATTATTAGAGGTATGATCTTCTAAGAGGGGGGTGAATCAGTGGTGGAAAACAATTCAATTCAATTTCTAAATCCTTTAAATACTTAAGAATTCAATACAATCATTCATAGTAGTGAACAAGAAGATAAATCAAATACACATTCACAACACAAGATCTACATGCGAAACCCTCTTGGGGAATAAAACCCACTCTCAAGCCTACAAACATATGGACTACTATCCTATAATATGATCAAAAACATGAGACTAGACAAGTTCTTCTAACCAAGAACCTTAAGTCCTTCTAACCTAAGGCCTTTGGTGAAATAATTGTTCCATGAGGAACACCTACCCCTAAGATGATCAAGTCCTTCCGACCACCTATTCAATCAAGTCCTTTTGACCACCTGCTCAATCAAGTCCTTATGCCCAAAGGTCTTTAGTGAATCTCCTATTCCACAAGGAGAACCTGCCCTAAGGATGATCAAGTCCTTATCACCGTCCTTTAATATGAACACATCCACATTTGAAATGATGTCTTTTATACATGAAGATGGAACTCTGATAACATAACTTCATTTACTTATTCACACACTCATAATGCATCCAAAGTTACCTTTTGCATCACTTTACACTTCACTCATCCTCAATCTACAAGAGCACTATTCTATCATCAAAATTATGACCTATAAGTCATACACATAGTCCTCAATCTGATTAGCTTATCAACCCATCCACTGATCACACTACCTCTCTTCTTTCCTTTTTCCTTTGCTCTTACTTCACTCTCACAAGCCTAGAAACCATCTCTTTTTGTTTCACTAATTATAGAGCCTTCATGCTTATCAATTTCTTGATCACCCATTAGAATTCCCTTAACCCTGAAGGCTTTTTTAACACAAATATATAACTCAGTACATTCCTCAAGGTTGGCCATAACATTTATGGGTCATACTTAAACAACGATGTCTTTCAAATAGGCCTTTATAGCCTTTATAGGTCTCATGGAGACCTATTCACTTATTGAGCACTTCATAAAGCAAATTAAGAACACAAGACCTTATCCAAACATGCAATTCCACTCCAAATAACCCCTATGACATCCTCAAATTATTACATTCAATTTTCCTCACCTTTGCGTATGCACAATATGCTCAAACATTAGCCTTGTACACAAGAACATCATGAACGAGCACCAAGTCAACTTATTATCTTTAGTCAAACATGAAAAATATACACATACTAATCTCATGGAGTCTAAAATATTATCCAATAGCTAATTCATTAAGAACCATCTGAACAACATAAAAACAAGCTAAATTATCCTTCTCGGGTTACTTACAGAACATAGTCAACTTTGGAGCTCAATAACTTTGACTGTACGAACATTCTAACCTTATAAATAGTTTATATGGATTCACCATGGATTCCTATTCAATTTTTTTTAATCTATTAATAAATTTGTCCTAGATCAAAATTTATAAGAAAAATATAGATCTCTAGTTTTTCCCTTTGCAAATTTGAATATTCAAATGGCAACGGTCATAGTTAAACCTCAACCACTTTGTTATCATCTTGTGTCCTCACTCAGGCTGGCCAAATATGATCCATCAATCTTATTTTAAGGATATTTAAATTTAATGATGTTGAACTTTGAATAGGTTGACCACTTTGACTTACTATGCTTTGTTGATCTCAAATGCATGATAAAATGTGAACTATTAGATCTTTATCTTTTATCTTTGCTCAGTATTAGGCCTCAAGCACTTCCTAACATCTCTATACTTCCTAAAATTTTGTATAAAACATGTATCATTGATATATTCTATATTTTCTTGAACATTACCTTATGAAAAATTGACTAATTATGGTGACCATTACAATATATTTGAGTAGCCAACTTTGAGCCTTAATAACTTATTCTACACTTAGATGCATGATCTTAAATTTGGACCATATGATCACATTTCAAAATAAAATATAACCATATATCAAAATACTCTTTAAACCTTCACATTATTAAGATATATCACCATTAAAATTCCTTCTAAAAATTTTCTACCACAGCCAACTATGTCAAAAACTGCTTGGGAGGCTAACTTTGCACTTAAAAAATTTTTGTTGCGCTTAGTCACATGACCTAAAATTTATCACATAAGATATCATCACATATGGGATTACATCCATATATAAATTTTATATTTAAACATTCACACATGAGAGATATGATGTCAACAAACTGCTTACTCAGCTTTGTTTGAACTTAGAAAACACTATCAAAATGTTTGGGAACCAAAATTTGCACATGCATATCTTTTATCATGATAAATCATATGACCTAAAATTTGGTACATATAAACTAGGTAAAAAACTAAAAAAACCCATGTGACCATTTCCACCTAACACCTCCATGTTTGAAAAATATGATTACATCAATATGCTTACTTGGCTTTACTTGAACCCCTTTACAAAGTTGGCGAAGTATAGGACATAGTGAATTCTATCTGAGAAGCCAAATTTTCACCCACATATATTTGATTACACTTAATCACATGAATTAAAACTTAGACCATATAAATTTTATAATTATGTGATCACAACCATATGACCAACTCCCCCTAACTCATCAACATGTGCGAATGCTAACATAATCAATCTACTCACTCATATTTCTTTGCCACTAAACCAAAATATCTAGATGAAAACTATGAAATACTAGATGAATTCCATTTATTCACACATACACTCATATCATATAATACCTCTTATGGTACCTCTTTCACATCCTCAAATCACCATACTAATCCTTAAGCATCCCTAACCATGCCAAAACTCAAGATCAACCAAGCCAACATAAGGCATGCTAGGATAATCACAATTCACACTTTGTCATTATCACTTAGACTATAAAGGCACTTTATCCACTCACTTGGATACCTCTATGACATCACCATGACATCATTTACAATCCTCCAATAATATCTACATCATAACCAATAACAATAGTTCTTCTAATTCAATTACTGCATACAATATAAATCTTACACAACTCCAAGGAAATTAAATACAATAAGACACATCTATGACTAGACTCATAATACAATTACATTCCTTTAGACATACAACCTAATACAATAAATATATATCAAGCTCTCAAAAGCTCAAGTTGTGCAAACTCGAGTGTCATTGATAATCTCAAGTGTCATCTCTAGGTAGTACATAGAGGAGGGAAAGCATCATCCGAGTGCTTTACCATTCCAACCATGAACCAATGATACCTTACACAATCCCCGATCATTAAATGGCCCTCCCTTCATAAATAGGTAGATAGAATGGTGCAAGAATCTAGGTAGATGTGATAGTACCTCATGTGCTTTAAGATTTCTAAAAATATGCAGTGTACCATAAAGAAATTTGTTCTAACATGATATCACATAACATAAAAATAAAATATATGAAATGAAAATTTATATCTAACACTACTTTGGCTAAAGTTTTCAAATAACATTTGATCATTTAGATCGGTCAATTTCATAACACACCATTTGATCAGATTATGTATTAGTGGTACTACCTAGGCTAGTGGAATCCATCTCACTACCTATTAGTATCATCAATATGAACTCTAATATATATAAAATAATATAACTTGAAGACTCATATAGATTATATTATTCTAGCAATTACATACTATACATAAGAATAAGCAAAGTATACTTTATTCTATGAATGTAAGAATGAATCATACATTAATTTAAATCATGTAAGAAATAATATCTACTGTTCATACCACCCGATTATGTTTCACATTAATATTAAACTACATATTCCAAACTAATACAATAAGATCCAAACAACAATCCCCATTACAACCCATATTATCATAGTCTAGGATTCTAAAGTACAACTACTAGTTTTCCCATAATCAGTCATACTAAGTAGTCATAGAAACATGGAAGCATACACTCATATTAAAGCAATAATAACTATAACAAAAAAGTCATACAATCTATATAATTCTATCTTATCATTTATCTAAACTATCAAGATTGTAGTCACACCTAAATGATATTCTACCAAATGCTACAACACATATTATTCAAGTAACAACCAATACACATATATTTTATAGGTATGGGTCAAATATAGTACGTGCGATTTGGGTACTTTTCATACTGTATAACTCTATGACATCTGATACTATCATAGCCTATCGTGCATGAGTTCCCTACTCAAACATGAACACACAATATTACACATTAATTATTGGACCAACAAATAGGGATTATACCATCCATTTATACCCTAGATTAAATTGCACAATAAAAATTAAATGAAAACATAATGTCTAGGTAAGCATTTCAATGTACTCTTTTATACTATAACTATCTAATTACTTTTGCATGTAAATACACACACTAAATTTATTACACACAAGCTTTAATATTCCACAATTATAATAACATCATATATTTGTTAATCAAGTTGTAATTTTTAGGAACTTAACTTAATGGTCAATATTAATAAGGCTGAAGTTTCTTGTTTCCTAGAATTCTCGTCAGTAATAAGTTACCTTAGATATATGCATATCATCTATTGTGTGATGAAATATATTTAATCACATGAGTATAAGTCCATGCATACATAATTTCTATATGAACACCTTTATACTATTTAATTGCTTTAAAAGTACTTAATAATAATTCAATAATGGATTGTCAATCCTCAATAGTCATATTCACTTTTATGGACATCTTGGCATGTCTCAAAATATATACCATCTGGGCATGTTATCTTTTAATATTATTTCATTAATCAATCTCTTATCTAAAAGCCTATTATTGTTGGCCAATACATATATGACCTTAAAACTCAATTTATAATATCAAACCTCTTATTTTAATAATTATTATTATTCATATTTGCTAATTTAACCAATTTTATAATATTTTCTTCTTTCCATAATAATCATGCTCGAACTGTAATACGGAGATCCAAGGCAAAATAAAGTTCCACTAAACATTCGACCTTACATTTAGCAAAAACATAATTTTTTTTAAAAGACTTAATGACTTAACCAGAGGGCTAAATGTCTTAACTAAAGACTCAATGTCCTTAATAATTTCACTTTATCGACTTCTACATTTTAACTTATATATAACATGGCATCTTCCATGATAACTCAACATTTTCCACTATTCATGGAGTTTCATAATATATATCCAACATTTTGTAAAATACACAAAATTTAATAAAGGTTTAGCAAGATATAGATTTAAATAAATAATTAGAGTGGTATTTCATTATACACCACTTTTACTCAACCATAATCATTATTCAGCACTACTAATAATATTATTTTCTAGTAAATACCAAAATATGACACAGTATTTTAATATTATGTCTCAGAGTTACAAATACTCGATGTTAACCAATATAAGTCATCATTTTTTGGAATGACTTAGTGTTTGTTTTTAAAATTAATTGTTTGATTTAAAGGCTCTTAAATGGGATGCATATCCATATTTTTTGTGAAACTCAGTCTTGAACACATGTAATGCCTCCTATAAAATAAGAGCATTGACCTATGCTATTGTAGTACAGTCTAAACTAACTAAGGCATAGTTTCATATGAGTGAGATGTAGATATTTGTCATTTGATGCAGGTCATAATTCTAAAACACATCTCAAGGTTATAAAACTCAGCCTTATAACATTTAAATGTCATAAAAAAGACTAATACACAGCCACACAGGACATTAGGAAGTGAGACACAGATTTAAAATAAAGGAAATATGAATCTGGTAGTTGAGATGCTATCCATGGCTATGAGATGTAGGCTATAAATAGAATAAAACACAAGATGTCAAGAGAAATTATATGCAAGTTTAAATGTAATCATATGCCAATGTGAAGAGATGGGATGCTAACTTGGTAGGTAAACAAAAATTAATATTTTATTTCAAGTGAGATATATAAGATAACAAAGATCAGGTTCGACATCTTTTGAGATATTTCAATTTAAATCCCAGCATTCAAAACTTTTGGTGTTTTAAGAAATATCTAAAGTTTACAGTGATACTATTTTAATACTTCTACCTTTTCACATAATAAAATTGGTATTTTAACATACAGGCCTAAATAGGTGTGATGCTAGCCAAATAAAAATATATGATGCAAGATTAAATTTAGCAATGGTAGTCTAAGGATAAATACACAATGATTCTGTTATATATATACATTGATTCCCTTTTATATAGAGGCATCTTAATTAATACTTGTTATTTTAATAAAATATTATGGTTTCAATAAAAACAAGTCATTATACCAATCTATTTGCTACACATATGACATTGAGAAGTGATGTCTAAGAAGAAAGAGTGAAGTTGAGAGAATTGGCTAAAGAAAACATTCGAGTCAATTAGAGGGACACATATAATAGAAGTCCAAGAGAAGATATGAATGACATCTTAGAGTGAAAATTTTGTAAAGTCTGTAATAAAAATAGAGAGATTTGAAATCATTCTTTGAATGAGTAAATAATGTCTATTATTTTGATTGAGTGACTTGATTAACATATAGGAATGATCATTATAACATGGAATGTGGATCATCACAAAATTTAATATAACTAACATATTTACAACACTAGCCGATGAAAGAATCCATACCAATTCCTAGATTCATTTTCTTCGCATAAATTGCATACAAAAAAATAAATTACAGAACTTACCTCTTTTAAAAATAATTTCCTATTTGAAAAGGTGCACCCTTTATTTCTTTTAAAAATAATTTCCTATTTGAAAAGGTGCACCCTTTCTTTCTTTTTCTTGAATTCCTCTTTTCCAATTATTTCCCTCCTCCCATGTCTGTCTGTCCAAAATCCATAAATTCTCTCTTATTTATAATATCACTTCTCCTTTTCCCATTGTTGCACCCACCCTTGCATGATATATTGTCTGTTTACACCACTTCCCTAATTTTTTATTTAAGACGTTTTTAATTTTGTTTATTTAAACTCTAAGTCCTAATTCATTAACTTAACTTACAGTTAAGTTTACCAAAATATATTATCTAATTTTAAATGTAAATTTTGCATGAATTTCAAGACTAACTTTTGATTGCAATAACTCAAAGTTAGAAATTAAGATAATTTTATTTTTATGCAAATAATATTACTAGGATAATTATCTATTCAACTAATAGCTATTTTATTTATTAATTTCCTTGTATATATAAGATAATTATATCTAAAAATAATAATATCTTTTTAGTAATTAATAATTATTTTCTTGTTTAAATTCAAAAATCAAATAAATTATAATAAGGGAGCCTTATGCAATTTAAAATGAAATCCACACACTGAAATATAATAACAAACCCTAGGCACTACAATTTTTAGAAAGTAACATTTATAATCTATTGTGCATGTGTGTAGGGTCACTAATAATTTCCACTGATATTCCCCCAATCATTCCATCTAGTCGATTCTCTCCAATGATGCTCCCCCTCATCAAGCTCTAAGAATAGGATCTATCCTGCATCCACCTTGAAAAAAGTAGGTAGTTAGTCCAAGTCATCATAAATATCCACCAATGATGTTAAACTAACAAATATAAATCCTTAATGTATAGAATTATCAAAAAATAATTAACAAATCATGTATACTAATCAATAATATCACTGTCTAATTTCAGTATATGTCAAAATACTCAAATCAAGGCAATAGTAATTAGATATTAATCATAATAATCCATGGATTTAAGGTTTATAAGTCATAGATTAAAATCAAGATGTGAAAAAAAACAAACCGCTTTCACATTTTTTATCATGTGTTTGCATGGTCATATGTCAACATGCCAAGTTTACATCCATCACTAGTTGTGCACAATTTTTTTATCTATAAGGATGTCAAACGAGTCAAGTAAAAAATAAAAAAAATACATCATAAAGTAGCAATAATTATGAAAGAGGAACTGAGAAAGAAAATGAAGGTTGGTTTCATATGTCTTATTGAGTAGTTGGAATAGATATTTAACATAGTACATATGTCAAAAAAACTAGTAGGAATCAAAATGTATATA
Source organism: Torreya grandis (assembly GCA_037957365.1). Lineage (NCBI taxonomy): Eukaryota > Viridiplantae > Streptophyta > Pinopsida > Cupressales > Taxaceae > Torreya > Torreya grandis. Next base: position 334,972 of record JARHVA010008349.1, read on the forward strand.
GATTTGAGGGACATCAACAAAACATGTCTAAAATATTATTTTCCATTTCCAAATAAAGACATTATTGTAGACTCCACTATCGGTCCTGATATGTTGTCCTTAATGGATGGATTTTTGAGTTATAATCAAATTAAATTCGCTTCCTAGGACCAACACAAGATAACATTTATAATGCTTTGGGGCACTTTCTATTATCAAGTAATGCCTTTTAGCCTTAAGAAAATTGTATCTACCTATCAAATCACAATGGAATTCATCTTCCATGACATGCGATATGACATCATGGAAGACTGTGTAGACAACATTCTAGTGAAATCCAATATTATAGTAAAACATTACAAGGTCCTCCATAAGATACTTCAAAGAATGAGAGACTATAAACTCCATTTGAATCCAAATAAGTGTGTATTCAAGGTTACTTCAATATTTTTTTTGAGATTCATAGTATCACATCAGACCATTGAGTTTGATCCTTCAAAGGTTACAAATATCATGGACCTATCTCCACCAAAAAATCTTAAAATTCTGCATAATTTTTAAGGCAAATTTCAAGCAATTTGAAGTTTCATCTCATAGCCTGTAGACATATTAAAATATTAAATTATGATTATCACAAAGGATCTACAACTATTAAATGATATCTTTATAATCCACTAGTCCTAATGCCACCTAACCCGTGTAAATAATTTAATTTTACATATCAGTCACATAATATGCATTCAGGCCATTATTGGCACACCTTAATGAGAAGGGGACCAAATGATTAGTCTACTACTTGAGCATAACTTTGGTTTCCTATGAGCTCAGTTAAACTCCTATGGAAAAATCATGTATCACAATTATTTTTTCTTCATATAAACTTCATCACTACGTGATCAACAATCAAACAAAGACCATTAATAAAATAGATCCACTTCAATATATCATATCCAAAATAGTTTTAAAAGGAAAATTTGTTAAGTGGGTCATGTTTCTTAATGAGTTTGATCTTGAGTATATCAAGTAGAACTCAATAAAGGGTCATGTACTCACAGATACTTTGGCAGAAGCTCCTCTATTATATCATACACCTCTCACTATAGATTTTACATAAGAAGAAATTATGTCTATAAATGAATCTATAGTCTATTAGTTCTATTTTAATGGCTATTTCACCAACCATGCATTAGGGGAAGGTATTTTTCTAGTAATTCCATATGGAGATCTAATCCTGAGAGGATTTTAGATAGATTTCCCTTGCACAAATAATATAGTAGAGTATGAGGATCTCATATCTAGTCTCAAGTTAGCAATACAATGGGGTATCTAAGATCTTCTAGTCTTTGGTGATTACAAGCTTATTATCAAATAAGTTCTCAATGAATTCCAAGCCAAAGATTAAAAATTTAATCCTTTAAAAATAGATGGTTCATAACCTCAAGTCATGATTCTAATTTATACATTTTAAACACATGCCTTGGAATAATAACATAGTAGTGGATACAATCATTAAAATTATTTCCCTTATCAACCTACAAATTAAACATAATCATTTTATTATAGAACACTTGATGATTCCTATGTATATTGTGTGTGTGTACATACATACATACATACATACATACATACATATATACATACATACATACATACATACATACATATATATATATATGTATGTATGTATGTATGTATGTATGTATGTATGTATGTATGTGTGTGTGTGTGTGTGTGTGTGTACACACACACACACACACACACACACACACACACACACACACACACACACACACACACACACACACACACACACACACACACACATGCCAGATTATGAGATGGTTTACGATGTTGGTGGTCTCACTTCCCCATGGTACCATGAAATGTGTGTGTGTGTGTGTGTGTGTGTGTGTGTGTGTGTGTGTGTGTGTGTGTGTGTGTATGTATGTATATACACACATACACATATACATATACATATACATATGTGTGTGTGTGTGTGCGCACGTGCGTGCTTGTGTGTTTGTGTGTGTGTGTGTGTGCGCGCACGTGCGTGCTTGTGTGTTTGTGTGTGTGTGTGTGTGTGTGTGTGTGTGTGTGTGTGTGTGTGTGTGTGTGTGTGTGTCTGTGATAGCCTTATTCCACTCAATTTAACCCATAATCAAAATAAATCCTTTATCCAAAGAACTTCCCACTTCACCATCATTGAGAACACCCTATACTAGAAAAGTTATGATGGATCTTTGTTAATGTATTTAAATTTTGAAGAGACAAAATTATTAATTAATGAGTTTTATGATGGAATTTTTGGTTCTCACACAAGTGCCATAGGCTTTTCCAGAATGATTTTACATGTTCACTACTATTGGCCTACACTGGAATCTGATTCTTGAAAATATCTTAAGCATTCTATACCTTTCCAAAAGCATGGTGACCTTACTCATAACCCATCATAATATTTACAACCCATAACTATAGCTTGGCCATTTTCCATATGGGGATTTGACCTCATTGGGAAAACCAATCCCAATTATTCATATGGTCATAAGC
>JARHVA010008349.1:342500-407500 GCA_037957365.1 Torreya grandis
AAGATGACTTGCATAGACTTATTCACAATTCAATATTATCTTTGGAAGGGAGAAGCAAAAGTCTCATATCACGAGACAATTCTTTATTACATGATGAAACTACTGATTAACATAGGTCTACATTAATCATAATTTATGTCACCATTACTCAAGAAGAAGTGGTGGTTTCACCCACAGTAGTTAAACACTCCTAATAACAACCCACAAAATTTTAGGTGCCCATTTTTTAGTGTTTTCCAAGATTCAAAGGATTCAAAAAGTCACTCCACACGGCACAAAATTTGAGGAAATATTGATCTAAAATTTAGATCTATTATATTATCCATGTAAGCTAACTACCTCCACTACTCTCTTTTATGTAAGAAATGATTTTAATACACTTATAAAAAACAATTTACATAAATATATAATTAAAAAAGGTGCATGAAGAGTTTATAGAGGCAGAGAAAGTCTTGGAATGATTTGTACATTTTGGGAACATCTCATTATTTTGATGCAAACCTAGCATTGTGACTTTTTAAAGAAACTCATGAGGTATTTTTAGAGAAAATGTGTACTTGTCAAAATTTATCAAAGAAATGCATGGTTTCAATTAAAACAAGTAATGGTTACAAAGTGGATTGTTTTTAGACTTTATAATGGTTCAATTCATGTCTTGGGTGATCCATGTAGCTCTTGTTATTGAGTTTGTTTATAAATATAGGCATTTGGGATAGGTAAATGCATTTAGTATAATTTAGGTTCAACAATGCAATTTCAAGTCTTAAGTTTATATATTAGAGTTTTATTATTCTCTTTGTTGGTGTGGTTTGTTACGTGTTATGAATTTTCATATAAAAATCATAATAATTGCAAAGCATTATGTAGACATTTGCATAATTTTGAAGTATAATGTATCCATGAAGGCCACTATATGGGAGTAAACCTGTACTTGATAATGATATAGTGGAATGAGGAGGAGTAAGCGCCTCACTCTGTTGGAGTTTTATCATCTTTAGTTTTTCTAAGTTAAGTTTATGTTTTATGTGTTTTATGTGTTTTAAGTATACTTATTACTTGGATTCTATTTTTAGTCCATCTCTTTTCTAGTACTTTATAACTTGTTGATGTGTCATGTATCCACACTTTATGTGAAGTCTACCTTAGGTTGGTTTGTTATCAAGGTGTGATGCACTATGTGAATAATATTGTTAATATGTACATTTAATGTGGTTGTTATCCTCACATATTTGATAAGGTTTAAGTGTACCTATGTAATTCTTCCACCTTCTACTCCATCAATAGCCATATCCCACTTAACTCTTACTCTGCCTATATAAGGATATTTTGTGTCCTTTATACATGGATTAATCAATTTGGTAGATATGTGGTCATTTAGGAGAACCAAAGATCACTCTTTGATCCTTGGTATGAATCTACAAAGCTTTGTTATTTCCACACTTATTTATTATATATACCTTTTTTTGTTAATATATTTATGTTATTGGTGAAAACTCTCCCCTAAGTACTTATTTGTGGATTATCTTTACATGCAGAGTTCCTTGCACCTTCTACTTTCCTGACATTGAATCAGACCTTGTTCCTAACATAGTATCTAAGATATTATTCATAGGTAGTTATTGTGGATTTATTTATTTTTCATAAAATTTGGCATTCCCACACAAAGTTTTTAGCCACTAAGAACATTTTTATGCAACCCTCATTATGATTTTTCAAAATTACCAACTAGGTATTTTTTGTTTGAACCAAATCTACATTTTTTATCCAACCCTCATACTAGGGTTTTCATTTGAGCTAAATCTACATTTTAGGGTCATTTTCATTAGGTGAGTTCTATATTAAGGAGATTTATTTTCAAGTCCCATCTCTTATTGTCTCAAATCAAAATTTTCCTTAAGTTGGATTCATATACATCCTGTAGATCCACATGTAGAGGAGTCATGTTGAATAATTTTCTACTATTTTAAATGTTAGAGTGTTTTTCATCCAAATCATACATCCCCATGATATTAATAATGCTAGAGACAGTATAATCTAACTTTTATTTCAACTAATCAAAACACCATGAGCTCATTTGGTAAACACTTTGATTTCAAGGGTAAATATACCTTTTTATAAATTTTTGGGGCATCCATGAGAAAACTTGACATTTTTATTACATACACAATGTCCAAGATCCCCTTAGGGGACCTCTACTTCAATATTTTTGGTTTATGTTTGTAGATTTTGGGTGTACCTCAGTTTTGAAAGAGCTAGGGCATAAACACATTTATAGAAAAGAAATTACATTTTAATGCAAAAAAAAAAACTTAAAGTATCTTATTATTTAACTATTCAAGATATTTCCCTAAATTATGAGAATTCAATATACATAATGGTAAACATATGGTTTTTAACACAAAAGACATATTTACAGTGTTAATGTGGCATACATTTGAACATCACAATTCTGTAAATGAAGGAGGGCAAGGGAGGATAGTTATTGTTTAGGATATGCCTCCCAGATCTAGAAATACCACCCATTTTTTTTCTTGCACCGCCACCACTTTACCTAATACCCCCACTCACATATTGTGCCATCAATGTGCCACCTAGATCTGTTACCTCTACCATGTGTTCATAATCATCATCACCGTTATTGCTTAACCTCCAGCATAGTGATTAGTCACAACCCTTATGACCCTTGTGACCACCACCAAGAATACAATCCTTAAATAACCTATTACAAGCCATGTGACCCCCCACTAGGCATAGTTATCCTTGAAAGGTAGTGTTTAGCCACACAACACTTATTTTTTAGCTTTTTTGTTTGATGACTTATACCTCCTAATATGGTAAACTTGGGAGGGTGATTTTTTATTAGCTTGCCTAATTTTTTATTTTTATGCCATGATGGACTCAAATTTTCATTTTGATGAACCATTTTTATATATTTTATAGTTTCTTTTTTGATCTATTGACTAACTCTTATTTTTTGGACCTTTCAAAGGCCATAACTTTTGAATAGTAACTTAAATTTGCATGTTATTTTTTCAAGTGCATTATTTTTCAAGCTCTTCACAGGAGTGATATATATTTATTTTTATTCTATCTCAAATTATTATTTTCAACATAAATGATTATTTTTAAATTGTGAGTCACATTACTTTACACACTGAGAATAGGTTCCACCTTGTTTTAAGTGGGGATCATGTTTTAGTGCTTCATATAACTTGTAGGTGGGTTTTTAATATGTATATTGTACTTGAATTGAATTATAAATTGCCATGGAGCATTTTACTTTTTTTTACTTATCTACCTTCAAGTGTGTGTGTGTGTGTGTGTGTGTGTGTGTGTGTGTGTGTGTGTGTGTGTGTGTGTGTGTGTGTGTGTGTGTGTGTGTGTGTGTGTGTGTGTGTGTGTATTTTATAAACTCCTTTATCATATCAGTTGTTGGGTCCTTCATGTGGCATATTGGGCACTCTCAATTGAGAATTTTGATGTGCTTCTTTGTAGGCCTACCACATTAAAATAATTTGATATATTGGTAGATATTATATATTCACCTTAAGACTTGTTTAACTAAACTATAACTTTATCTAATTTGATAGGGATTAGTCCCAGCTTCTTGCAAATCCTTACATGCATAACATTGGTAGAGGCACCAGACTCAACAAGGTAATTGTGAAAAATTTTACCAAAGATTTATACTATTAATAGAAAGGGTGGAACCTCAGTCCTAGTATTATGTATTACAAAATTGGTATTAATAGTATCCTTATGTTTGGGTTGACTAATCTTATCTAGAAGAGACTTAAGAAGTAAATCCCTTTATTCAGTGATTTGTACTAATTCATGGAGGGTTATATTACCTTTTATTTTATTCATATCCACCACAAGGTTGTAATTCATTTTTCTAGTGTAGGGTTGACTATCACTTGACTTTGGTGGAGGTGGATCATTTATAGATTTAGGATCAAGAGGTGTAGAAACATTATCTAGTGGAGTTGAAGTAGTCAAAGGTTGATGTAATCTACTTTTAAACATATAGTTTCCTCTATAGTATTGTTGGAAAGCTTGTATTAAGTGATTTTGATGAACTAGGATCATTACAATGACTTGAAGTATTATGATAGTTTGGGACAACCTCATATTATTCTATTTCCTTTTGAAGAATGTCAAAAGCATGACAAAATTCGGCATAGTTAAGTTCCCCAATTTGGGTTGTGTTATGCACAACACACCATCTGGGTAGGGTGATTTCTATGATATTGATCTCAAAAAATTTATTGGATGAAGACTCAACTTATTTTCTATCTCTATTAAAGGGCTTATAATTGCATTTGTAAGTGCAATTTGGGGTAGAATTTCCACTACTCAAGCTACCCATTAGTTTTTTAAATTTTAATAAATTTTTTCTTATTCTTTGGACCATTATTTGGATTGCATCTAACTCAAGTTTGGCTGGGTCTTGATATGAATTTTGCATATTATTCATTACAACTTGAACTAAATCTCAATTTTAAGATTGAGGCATAACTTCATTACCAATTAGATTTTGAAATCCTAAATTATAATTAGGGGAAACATGTTGTAGATTGAGTTGATTCATCATTGAAATAGGTTATGGTAATGGAACATTTTAATTTATAGGTGGGTTTAATTTTAACACTATAATGTTTGGGGGAATTTATGAATGGGAATAAACATTTGCTCTTATAGATTGAGTTATTTGTCTACTTTTATTATTCATTTATAGTTAAGGGGAATATCAAGTATAGTTGGATCTCTCCTCAATAATGTGGTAGTCTGAGGGTTCAAACATTTTTGAACATTTACAACACTAGTTGTATATTTCATCTACATAAGGTTTCTATGTTATTATACATATTTTGAAAATGTGTGTTAAAATTACTTATAAGCTCATTATATTACCTTATCATGCAAGTAAACTACCTATATAATATTCTTGGATACACTATCTAACCAAACTGGGATAAGAATGTGTCACACAATCGAATCCATCTTGTAATTGAATTCTCATGGAGATTTAAGAACTAATCATAACCCTAATCAAGCAAGGTGAAAGGGAATAACCTATAGGCTACATCTTCATGATCAATATTAAGTAATCTGAGGGATGTTTTATAAGATGTAATGTTTTATTATACATTATTTTTAGTGTTTAGAGTGAATTTTGGAATATAACACTAATGGGTTTTAAGCAAATCATGCATGTCATCAAGAACATGTATAGCTTATCTAACTAGTTAAGTTGCATCTATTTGAACTGGTCCATTGTTGACAAATTATGGGGAAGGTTTTGTTGGGTAACCTAATCTTCTGGCTCTACCTTGTTCAATTCTAATACTTATGTGAGCTTGAAAAGGAGGAACAATTAATCTTCTATGACCCAACCTAAATCTAGATCGTGTGATCCTTGAAGAAGACTCTAAAGTGACAAACACTAATTTATATTTGTATGGTTTTAAATAATGTAAAAAATGGAAAATCATAAGGATGATTTATAAGACCACAAATATATAGTAAAAGACAAGTTTAGAGTATTCATAATTTAAAGATCAAAATTTTAAGCCTTGAAATATTACGTTGGGCCCTCCTTTTATCACCAATCTTTATTGGGATTAATTATGACCCACTCGAAATGCATCTATTGAATTCAATGATCTAAGAGGATAAAAATAGTCTACAATTCACATGATGAGTGTCCCGTCATTTTTAGAATTTTGTTGGGGATCCAAGGGCTGATAAATTTTTAAAATGTTTAGTTGTGTGAGTAGTAACTATTACCACCAGATGTTTAATTGATCTCTTTACCTAAATTAAGTTGTTTAATGTTGTGGCCTTGTTGAAACCATAGGTTTACTATATTCGTTCATAAAATGAGGCAATTATAATCTACTAAGTAGGACATCTTACCATTAAAAAATGTAAAATGTAGGGAAAGAGTAAGTTAAAAAAGGGACTATTATTTGACTAAGACTAGATATTTAAGTGTTGAGAAATAGAAATCATGGTTGCATGCACTTATATGACTAGGCATCAAGTATAGCTATTTCACAACTTAAATAACTCAATGATCAAGACACAAAGAAAAATGTGAACATATAATTTAGAATCTCTATCAAAATAAATAAAATACATAACCATGTAGCTATTTCACACAATGACTTAATGAAAGCTTCAAAATAATCAAAATAAGAACCTAGAATCAATTAAACTAGTTATTACACATTTTGATTGTATATTAAATTTCAAAAACCAAAATTTAAATAACTTCTTGGAATATATTGATTCTCTCAAATCAATATCCTCTAGTAGATAATCATGACAAAATAAATGAGAATGATAGGTGCACTCCTAGCATAATCTTGACAAAGTTTTAGGGAAAAAATAGTTGACCCTTTACAATGGCAAGCACTATTGATTATATAGGCATGGAAATCAAACCCAATACTTTGATTCATAACCAAAATTTAATGGAATGATGCCAAAAGTTACATGTAATAAATAATTAAAGCTTGGTTTCTTGAGATAACACATCAATAAAGGTAAGAACAAGTTATGGCATAATTCCTAGATTATAACCAGTTTTAGGATGAAAGGGGATGTAATCTCCAATGCCTTTCAATCTCTAATGCCTTTCAATATCTAATGATCTAGCATTTACTAAATTTTAATTATTTTAACAATCAAATCAATGACCCAAATAGGAAAATTCACTTCATTGTAAAAAGATCCTAATGATGGATCAACCAGGTCATGTAATTTTTTCCATTCTCAATTCCACAGGTTATCTTTATGACATAAAATATTATATTAAATATATCATTTATATATTAAATGATAATAACTTATCAATATTAGAATAATAAATTATTCCAATCTATAAATAGGTTCATCTCCTCCTTTTGATGAAGTTAGTGATGTCTTTGAATAGTGAAGTAAATGTATGTTGTACACACTCTCCTTGATCTTTTTTCTCTCCTACCATCTAATTTCAGCTATTGATGTGGTTGTTTCTACCCTCATGTTCATTTTCATTACCTAATATTGGCCTACGACATCTATCCTATTTCATTGTAAGCCTTTTTAGAAGTTTTATTCTCTGATAGTGACTATCTAGTTCTTTTGTTTTTTTGAATGTGAAACTTCACTCCAAAATATTTTTCAAACTAATAGTTTGATTATTCTTGAGATTTATTTTTGTTCTTCATCCTCAATCTTTCAATATAAACTCTTGATGAATTATGCTTGAATCATTTCCCAGGCCTATGTATTTTCCACTCTACATATCTCAATTTTTATAGTCAACCAAATCATTCATCTTTGTATATGATCCTACTTAATGAAATGCAATCAGGAGTAAAGTCAAAATGTCACCTACCCATCCCTTATCTTCTCTACATGACTATAAAATTTAGTTATTTTAATCTATGTTGATGCCATCTCATTCTGTAAGGTGATACCACGTGTCGAATTTTCACGTATTTAACTCTTGAGTTATATATCCATGATTTTGACACTTATGAAAATTTAGATTTTGGGGATGTCTTTTAGGCTTCATAATTGGCTTTAGATATGTTCCATGAGACAAGTCCTCATGATCATGCCACATGACATGATCTCATTACTTCTCAACTATTGAATATGTACTTACCCCTCTAAACTCTAACTCTCCAATAAGTGATCACTTGTCATAATCTCAAAACATCAAGCTCATACTATGTTTAGAAACCTCTTAACTATGCATTGCCTTCCCCAATCTCTGAGTCCCTAAAGATCATACCACATGGAGTGATCTCAGGACTCTAAAGTATTTGACGCTTAGACATTTTTATAAGAATTGATATGCATCGACTAAATGAGATCATGTCATGTGTCATGATCTCAGGGTTCCTTTACCTTCGACACTTAGTTGATTTTACAATTATGCTTCTTTGCATTTTTGGGTACACTCCAAACCATCGATGATGCCACATTGCATTTTTATGTTGAATAATCCATTAGAGTCCTTTATTGTTTGAATTAACCCTCTAAGTACTTAGTTCTTGTGATGATGCCATATGGCATCATTGTGTGCCTTCATTAGTCAAATCTTCTATGGACTATCATCGACCTTTTATTCTCTTGCTCTATACTATTGGGCCATGTTGTACAATCTCAGGGCTTCAAGCCATGGGATGAATATAAACTTTTGTTTTAATCATATCACTCAATCTATCAACATATGGATAGCTCAAGAGCTCACATAGATTTTAACTATTGACTACCTCCCTCTGAGATATGGGTTCATGAGATCCATCCACGTGTCGCAAACTCATAAGGTTAGAGCTTAAAAGACTTAACAATTTTTTAATGAGTCATCTCGTACAGAATACAAATGCCCAAGATTTTGACCGCTACAAAGTATCGATGGCTTGAGGTCGTTATAAGATATATACAAACAAATATAAGGTAAAAATAAAACACTCGAGCAAATTATTAATAAGGTAGTCAAAGATTCAAATGCAATAAATAAACAAAGGAAAACCCTATTTTGCATATATGAAACATAGTTATCAACTAAAATCAAGGCAATTTCACATAATTTAAACCACCAAGGAACTCAATTAGCCTGAGAAAGTCATATACAACATTGTTTCAAAAGCGGATTTAACTTAATTGATATGAATAAATGAATTATAAAACTTATTTAAAATGAAAACATGGTTAAACAAACACCAATTTAAATTAAATAAATCAATTTTAAATTTTAAATGAATATTTCAAATTGATAATATGACCATTTAAAATATTTTGATAACTTAAAACTAAATCCAAATGTCAAAAACTATTGAAATTGTCCATTTTTTATTTTATCCCTAAAATAGGTTATGCTTTAAGAATTAAGGCACAAATGTTTGAAGACAAGACCTTCAAGTGAAGACTGAACAAAATAAGCTAATTTTGGAGGATAAAAAAGTAATAAATTTCAAAGGAAGAATAATTAAACCTATAATACATCATTTGAACTCAACATTAAAATGACATGAAGCACCTATAACCAATAATGAATAAATGCCAAATTATCGTATAAGCAATCTCAATGGTCTAATTCTCAAGATTGAAATTTAGACAAAAGTTGTTCAGCCATTTTCAACAATTGGCTAAGTAAAACGACTAAGAATACATAGATTTATATCATATTAATAAATAACGCTTTTTGATTCTTCTACCGACGCCACAGAATAGACTACGTTAAACAATTTAGCCACTTACTTTGACCAAAGTGAGAGGTGGCGGAACGGACCCAAACAATTATTAACTACTTCTGCCACTTTTACTCTGCAAAATATCACACCTCAAACATGGCTACTCTGAGAGAAGAAGAAGAGCACAGTGTTAAGCTTCTTACTACCTGGTTCAATCCCTATGGCATGCGTGTTTTGATAGCACTTGAAGAAATGGGTATTAACTATGAGTATGTGGAACAAAATCTGCAAAACAAGATTCCCTTGTTGCTGCAAATGAATCCTGTTCACAAGAAATTGCCTGTCCTCATCCATGATGGCAGACCTGTGACTGAATCTCTTGTTATCCTCCAATACATAGAAGAGATTTGGGCCTCCTCTAATGCTTCATTTCTTCCCACTGATCCATATGACCGAGCTGCTGCACGATTCTAGATAGATTTTGTAGATAAGAAGGTACTACACACAGGAACTCCACTCTTATCAAAGTGCATCTATTTAGATTGTTGTTACTTTTTATTAAGTTTCATCATAAATTTTCCGAGTTTTGTTGTATTGGATGAGTTTGTCTATAAATATATATTGTCTATGCCTGTGCTAATGGTTTTCCGGTTTTCTTTTTCAGGTGTGTAACCCTGGGTTACAAATATTATTTACCAAAAGAGAAGAACAAGAAGCGGCTAAGGTGGAATTTTTACATAACTTAGAAATAGCAGCAGGAGAGTTGAATGGGAAAGATTACTTTGGTGGAGATAAGATTGGAGTGGTGGATATAACTTTTGCTCCCTTTATCTCGTTATTTCATTCATTTGAGACTCTTGGAAGGTTTCAGATTTGCTTGGAGGAGAAATTTCCAAATATTGAGGCATGGAAAAAAAGATGTTTAGAAAGGGAGAGTGTAAAGAAGGCACTTCCTTCACCTGAAAAAGTGTTAGATGTTGCAACTGGAATCAGGGGGAAGCGTTTGGGGGGTGAAAGTCTGTAGAAGCAATCCTAAAATGTGAAGAGGAATATTTGATTTAGAATATTAAATCATGTGTTTTTAGATATTATAAAAAGTTTAATATTAATAAGGTTTTTTTAGGGTGCAACTGCATCCACATAGTGCTTTGTTAGTATGTTATAATGATTATTTTATATGAATAAATAAATAAATTATTTTTTATTAATTTTTTTAATTATAACTATAAAATAATATTAAGGTTGTATTATAATTGATTATCATATAAAAAAAATATTAAATTAAATATAAAAGTTACTTTTATATATGTAACAATAATAAGGTGATTGTTATCAACATTTTTGTTTTATCTTATAGATGGTGATCTATGGGACACATGACTCCCACTCAATCACAAATTGTATTATATATCATTTTATTGTTTGATGTGTATAATTTTTTTGGAAAAGCTCATTAATTTAGTGGTATCTATAAAATGAGATTTTACCTATTTATAATATAAAATTAGATCAACCAATGTTGAAAATTGATAAAAAAAATAAAAAAAACTCAATAATGATCAAGTTAAATTTTATAAAAAATTGAAATTGTAACTGTGAAAATTTGAATTATTATAAAAGGTGGGAAGTGTCTATGTAACTACCATCATGTGGGTTTGACACCATTTATAACAATAATTATGTGCCCATGACCAATAGACATTCACCTCAAGGAAGGTAAGAGGGGTCATATTGTTCCTTTGGAGACACTCTACTAAATATGTCAAGTATCAACCCACTCTACTAAATATTTTAGGGGGTTATAGTGTATCACCTTCTCTACTAAGACTTAATATATCCCAAGGCATTAGAAATCATTTAATTTTAAAATTTCACATTGTGAAATACTCATATTTATAACAAATTTAAAATTGCACGATTCCTTCTTATCCAAATTTGATGCAATATTTCAATTTTAATGACATGCCAAATGTTTAAATATGTCCAAGTCAAACTATTTTTTCTCTAAACAAATCTCACACTTGTAACACATTTTCTTGTCGGTGAGGTTGTAAAAAGGTGTGAATCCATAAAAAATAATCTTGAACTTTAAGGCATAACCAAAACACATGATTAAAATGCATGATCTTATAATATAGGCAGAATAAGTGGGTTTGTCTATTCTTAGATGATGTAATACACTATCCCCAATCTTGTAATCTTTGTCCTAAAGTGATTTGATGTAGGAGCTTTTGAGTGGTCAAGTAATCTTATATCTCCCAATAGATATCTTATGTCGTTGGTCGCTTCCGACAATTGAAGATGGCCTACATAGATTTGTTCACAATTCAATAAACTCTTGGAAGGGAGGAGCAAAAGTCTCATATCACAAGACAAATTTCTTTATTACATGATGAAACTACTGGTTAATATAGGTCTACATTAATCATAATTTATGTCACCATTACTCTGGAAGAAGTGGTGGTTTCACTCACAACTGTTGCACACACAACCCATAAAAATTTAGGTGCCCACTTTTTAGTGTTTTCCAAGATTCAAAGGATTCAAAAAGTCACTCCATAAGGCACAAAATTTGAGGAAATATTGATCTAAGATTTAGATCTAGTATATTAGCCATGTAAGCTAACTACTTCCACTACTAAATTATATGTAAGAAATGATTGTAATACACTTATAAAAATAATTTACATAAATATATCAATTAAAAAGGTGCATTAAGAGTTTATAGAGGCCTATCTTAGAATGATTTGTACATTTTGGGAACATCTCATTATATTGATGCAAATCTAGCATCGTGACTTTTCATAGAAACTCATGAGGTATTTTTAGAGAAAATGTGTACTTGTCGAAGGTTATCAAAGGATCACATGGTTTCAATTAAAAAAAGTAATGGTTACAAATGTGGCACATTTTTAGACTTTATAATGGTTCAGTTCATCTCCTGGGTGATCCATGTACCTCTTGTTATTGAGTTTGGTTATAGATTTATGCCTTTGGGATAAGTAAATTCATTTAGTAGAATTTGGGTTCAACAATGTAGTTGCAAGTCTTAAGTTTAAGTGTTAGAGTTCTACTATTCTCTTTGCTAGTGTTGTTTGTTATGTGTTATGAATTGTCAAATACAAGTTGTAAGAAGTGTAAAGAATTATGTAGACATTTGCACAATTGTTAAGTATAGTGTATCCATAAAAGCCACCATATGGGATTAACCCTGTACTTAAGAATGATATAGTGGAACGACGATGAGTAAGCACCTCACTCTGTTGGAGTCTTCTCATCTTCAGTTTTTCTAAGTTAAGTCTATGTTTTATGTGTACTTATTAATTGGATTATATTTTTAGTCCATCTCTTTTCTAGTACTTTATAACTTGTTGACGTTCCATGTATCCACACTTTAGGTTGTTTTGTTATCAAGGTGTGATGCACTATGTGCATAATATTGTTAATATGCACATTTAATGTGGTTGTTATCCTCACATGTTTGATAAAGTTTAGGTGTACCTATGTAATTATGCCACCTTCTACTCCATCAACATCATATTCCACTCACCTCTTGCTCTTCCTATATAAGGATCCCTTGTGTCCTTTATACATTGATTAATCAATTTGGTAGATATGTGGTCATTTAGAAGAACCAAGGATCACTCTTTTATCCTTGGTATTATTCTACAAATATTTTTTAGTTCCACACTTATTTATTGTAGATACCTTTTTTTGGTTAATATATCTATTTTATTGGTGAAATTTCTCACCTAAGTACTTATTTGTGGATTATCTTTACATGCAAAGTTCCTTATGCCTTCCACTTTCCTGATATTGAATCAGACCTTGTTCTTGGCATAGTATTTGATATATTCTTCATAGGTAGTTGTTGTGAATTTATTTATTTTACATAAAATTTGGCATTCCCACAAAAAAAATTTAGCCATTAAGAACAATTTTAGCCAACCCTCGTTATGAGTTCTCAAAATTGCCAACTAGGTATTTTTCATTTGAACCAAATCTACATTTTTTATCCAACCCTCATACTAGAGTTTTTATTTGAGCTAAATCTACATTTAAGGGTCATTTTCATTGAGTTAGTTCTATATTAAGGATATTTATTTTCATTTCCCATCTCTTATTATCTCAAATCTAAATTTTCCCTCAGTTGGATTCATATACATGTTGTAGATCCACATGTAGAGGAGTTTTGTTGAATAATTTTCTACCATTGTACATGTTAGAGTGTTTTTCATCCAAATCATACATCCCCATGATGTTAATAATTCTAGAGATATTAAACTTTAACTTTTATTTAACCTAATTGAGATACCATGAGCTCATTTGGTAAGGACTTCGATTTCAAGGGTAAATACACCTTTTTATAAATTTTTGGGGCATCCATGAGAAAACTTAATAGTTTTTTTACATCCACAATGTCCAAGAACCCCTTAGGGGACCTCTACTTCAATATTTTTGGTTTCTATTTGTAGATTTTGGGTGTATCTCAGTTTTGAAAGAGTTAGGGCATAGAGGCATTTCTTAAATAGAAATTACATTTTAATGCAAAAAAATTGAACTTAAATTATTTTTTTATTGAACTATTCGATAGATTCCCCTAAATTATGAGAATTCAATATATAAGGGTAAATATATGGCTTTAAACACAAAAAACATACTTACAGTGTTAATGTGGCATGCATTTGAACATCATAATTATGTGTATGGAGGACAATCATTGTTTGGGCTATGCCACCGAGATGTGGCACTACCACCAGATTTTTTTCTTATACTGCCACCACTTTACCTAATATCCCCACTCACATAGTATGCCACCTAGATTTGTAACCTCTACCATGTGTCCATGTTCACCATCACTGTTGTTACTCAACCTCCAACTTAGTGACTAGTCACAACCCTTATGATCCTTGTGACCACCACCAAGAATGCAACCCTTCAATAACATATAACAAGCCACATGACCCCCCACTAGGAATATTTATCCTCCAAAGGTAGTGTTTAGCTACACAACACTTATTTTTTAGCTTTTTGGTTTGATGACTTATACCTTCTAATATGGGAAACTTTGAAGGGTGATTTTTTATCAACTTGCCTAATTTTTTGCCATGATGGAGTCAAATTTTCATTTTGATGAACCATTTTTATATAATTTACAATTTCTTTCTTGATCTGCTGACCAACTCTTATTTTTTGGACCTTTTGAAGGCCATAACTTTTGATTAGTAACTTACATTTACATGCTATTTTTTTCAATTGCATTATTTTTCAAGATCTTCACATGAGTGATATATATTTATTTTGATTCTATCTCAAATTAGTATTTTCAACATAAAAGATTATTTTTAAATTGTGAGTCACATTACTTTACACACTAAGAATAGGTTCCACCTTGTTTAAAGTGGGGATCAATTTTTAGTGCTTCATATAGCTTGTAAGTGGGTTTTGAAGATATATATTATACTTGCATTGAATTATGAATTGTCATGGATCATTTTATTTTTTTATCCTTATCTAACTTTATATAAGTGTGTGTATGTTTTTTCATGCACCCTTTTATCATATCAGTTGTTGGGTCCTTAATGTGGCATATTGGGCACTGTCAATTTAGAATTTTGATGTGCTTCTTCATAAAGATACCACATTAAAACCTTTTGTGATATTAGTAGCTATGATTTATTCACCTTCAAACTTGTTTAACTAAACTACCACTTTATTTGATTTGATAGGGATTATTCCTCGCTTCTTACAAATCCCTACATGCATAACATTAGCAGAGGCACTAGAATCAACAAAGTAATTGTTAAAATTTTCACCAAAGATTCATACTATTAATATAAAGGGTGAAACCTCAGTCCTAGTCTTATGTATTATAGCATTGGTATTAATATTAGCCTTATGTTTAGGTTGATTAATCTTGTATGTAAGAGACTTAAGAAGTAAATCCCTTTGTTCAATGATTTGTGCTAATTCATGGAGGGTTATATTACCTTTTATTTTCTTCATATCCTCCACAATGTTTTAATTAATTTTACTAGTGTAGGGTTGAATATCACTTGACATTGGTGGAGGTGGATCATTTATATCTTTAGGATCAAGAGCTGTAGCAACATTATCTGATGGAGTTGAAGTAGTTAAAGGTTCATATGCCCTACTCTTAAACATATAGTTTCCTCTCTAGTATTGTTGTAAAGCTTCTATTAAGTGATTTTGATGAACTAGGATCATTAGAATGACTTGAAGTATTATGATAATTTGGGGCAACCTCATATTCTTCCATTTCCTTTTGAAGAATGTAAAAAGCATGACAAAACTTAACATAGTCAAGTTCCCCATGTTGGGTTATGTTATGCACAAGGCACTAGCAGGGTAGGGTAATCTCCATGATATTGATCTCAAAAAATTTATTAGATGATGAATCAACTTATTTTCTATCTCTATTAAAGAGCGTATAATTACATTGTCAAGTGAAATTTGGGGTAGAATTTCCACTACTCAATCTACCCATTTATTTTTTCAAGTTTAGTAAATTATTACTTATTCTATGGACCATTACTTAGAATACATCTAACTCAGGTTTGGCTGGGTGTTGATATGAATTTTGCTTATTATTTATTACTGTTGACACTTGGATTTGCACCCTTGAGGAGATGCTACTCCTCGTCCAAGTAGTAAAATGGAATCATATCTCTTGTTGTGGGTGATAATATCATTGAGATGAATCTCTAGATTAGGGGCTAGCTCCCCTTGATGAACCTTTAAAGCTCTCTCTTATCTATCAATTGTGTATGAAAAGGGTTCAAGAAATCAACTAAGAAAACAAGTGGTGCTGCACTAATATTTGATACCCTCCCAACTGACTGAAACCACTACTTTAAAGACAAAAAAAAAGTGTTTTCTTGCACAGGACTCACAACTCAGGAACTGTTACTACATGTGTTACATGTGTATATGATTCTTGAGAAGGAAATGAATGATCCAAAGAAAGATACAATTATGAATCACTTCTAAGATATATATACACTTAGAAAATAATACTAGTAAAGACCTACAACAATCTTATTTCTAAAAATTGGTAGACCATCAAGAGTACAAGCTAGAAAAGACAATCTTTCACTAGACTAGACCATTAATGATTCAATAATTACTCAATATTACAACATATCAAAGGAAATCACACTTGTATATCTCTTCAAGAGTTCTTTGAGTACAAATCTAACCAAATCTTCCCCAATAACCAGCGAAGGCTATGAAATGAGCCAAGAGGATGCATATATATAACTTTGAGAGGGAGGTCAAGCAAAGGGAGTCCAAGAGTCACTTAGACATGTGTTATCTTGAAAGAATTAGTTACATTTACATGTGAGAGAAGTGGGTGAGCTATGTCATGTCACCAAATGGATCAATTGCAATGAGTTACAACTAAAACAAAAGCTTTAGTTATATTTTTTACAACTGAACCAAAGCCTCAGTTACATTTTTCCATTTTTTATCTCTTATCTTTGCCTTAAGGATCCTACTGAAATTTTTCTTTTAAACTCCAATGGTTATTTTTTGTAGTCTAAAATTGACATTTTATAGGTCATCACTCCTTTGAGCATTTCTTTTAGACATTTATTTCCTTGAACTTCTTGTTTGCCCTTTTACTTCTTTTATATCAGACAAGTTTTCTAAAAGAATCCATCGAACAATCTTTTTGAAAGAATTCATTCCTTTGGACTTTTTGTTTAGCCCTTTTGGTTCTTTAAAATGACCATTCTATAAAGTGAAAAAAGGCGTTCCCTAAAATGAACATACCCTTTGACATCTTTCAAGTGACCCTTTGAAAGAGATGAAAGTGTCCTTCGGCTTTTGGAAATGATTTTCTGAAAGGAAAAAATACCCTTCAATTTTTTTGAAATGGTCCACCTTCCTGCAAAAACAATCTTTTAGACTTTTTTAAAATGTCCCTTCAAAGAAGTTAAAATTCCCTTTGGACTTTTTGAAAGGTACCTTTGGCCTTTTTGCACATACCCTTCAAAAAATTTGGAATGCCCTTCAAGAAAGTTAAAAGTGTCCTTTATCTTGAAAAAGTCCTTCAGAAAAGTTGAAACATACCCTTCAGAAAAGTTGTCACATACCCTTTGGAAAAATTGAAGTGCCTTTCAGAAAATTTGTCTTGGACAAAATGTCTGAAACAATTCCTTCAAAAAAGTTGAAACACATTTCTTTAGAAAAGTTGTAAGTGACCCTTCAAAAAAATTGAAGTGGACCTTTTCCCAATAAAAGATACCCTTCAGAAAATTTGTGACACACCCTTTAGAAAAGTTGCCTTAGACAATTTTTCTAAAAGAATTCTGCCAAATGAAAAGTCTGAGAAATAACCCTTTGGTAAAATTACTTCAGATAATTTATCAAAAATAATTTTGACACTTAAACAAAAACTAAAAAATAAGAATGTTAAAAGAATTAACACTTAACAAAAGACCAAAACAAACCTTCCAAAAGAATTAGACTTGTAAATTTTTTTTGGCTTGTATAGAACACTTCTTCCAAAGAAAAGCTAAGTACTAGACCTAACCAAAGATATAGAATTGGATGATTTTTTAGATAGGGGTGCCTAATTTTGGCCTGAAGGGCCAAAAATTTGGTCAACAAATTGGTGACTCATAGGGGTAGTATGCTTGTTATACTAACCAGACCGGTAGCCTAAATAGTATATTGGGCATGGAGTCAATTAAGGACTGAGATAAACCAGAAACATTGACCATGATTCATAACTTAATCAACAAGACAACCATTGACTACCTCTAACACACAAAGGTAAGATACATATAACAAAGACCAAAATAAACACATGTGTGCTACTTAACACTTAGAAAAAGACAAGACACAATAGAAAGAAAACTAATTATGTATAGCTAACCAGATATGCTCTTCCCCCTCTTGGATCAAAGGGAGAAAAACTTAGGTATCTTCCATGGCAAGAAACCTCATGATGCTAGACAAGTGGTTGGTTGGAGTAGTTTCTTGGTGACTCATCCTTCTTGCTTGCCACCTTGATTGGCATGTATCCAAGTGGATCAATTTCAAATATGTATCCAACATACATGTACTCATCTTTCTCTTTGAAACATGTCTCATGTTGGTCCTTCATACTAGTGTATTCCATAAATGGATTAATGAGTTTTTATCTCATCATTGTAGGGTTAATTTGGCTCATGGCCCTCTTGGTATGCATCATGGACCAACTCATTATTTTCTATCTCTTTGAGAATCTTGTCAAACTAATCTCTTGCTTCATCATGGCTCTCTTAAACAAGGGTGGCTAGTGTGATGTTTGAGTTGAGACCAAAAATTTCTAGCTCATTCCAAAAATCATCATTTTCTCACTCGAGAACTCCTTCAAATCCCCTATCAAAATAATTAGACCTCTCTCCTTGCTCAAAAACAAAAGTCTTTATCTACTGAAAAACAAGGGTCTCTAGCTACTCAACAACATGCTCTTGAACCTCATTCAACTCAGGTCCCATGGCTTAGTCATTATCTTCATCAATGCAACAAGAAGGTTTATCAAACAAAGGGAAAGAGAGCTCACCATGCTTACATTCTCCATCCAACATTGAAAAGTTAAGTTTGTCAATCTCCTCTTCATATTGCCAGAACATTTGCATGTATGTGTGACCTATATCTTTTCCTTAAATCATGTCACCTTCAAGATTCAATTCTTCAACCTTATTTTCATGAAAACCTCTTAGAAAACCCACCTCTTGAGATAGGATTTGACCATGTTATTTATCTTTGATAATGCTTTCCACTTCACGCTCAAGATTGTAATCACCATGATGATGTTCATATGGAGTACTTATGATGATCTCATCTTCATTATCACTCATGATAGTCTCTTGATCAGCCAAGAATTGTATTTTATCTTGCTTGCTTGCCTCCCTTAAAAGAAGTTACTCTTTAGGATGGAATGAAATGAAGGGTGAATGGATAGGTTCATGAGTTTGAAGTGTAGGATTTGGAGTATGGAAGGTAATGGAAGGTGAAGGGAGTGAAAATGGAGTATGGGATGAAGGAGAGGACTTAGGAATGGAATTTGAAAAAAGGTAAGCACTAGTGAGTTCAAAATCAGATTGGGAATGAGAGGTGGGGTGTTCTTTGAGAAGCTCATGAGGAAGAGGAAGTAAACCCTGGGCTAAAATCAATTGATTCTCTTCCTTACACTTGATAAACACTTAATCCACATTAGATATAGATTGATAACTCTCTTGAATGGGTGTATATGGGGTGTGTTTAGACATGGGATATTCTATTGGGTCTAAACCATACATTACACCTTCACTAAGGAACCTCAATATTGACTCTAATTATTCAATCTGTTTAGCTAGATTC
Source organism: Torreya grandis (assembly GCA_037957365.1). NCBI lineage: Eukaryota > Viridiplantae > Streptophyta > Pinopsida > Cupressales > Taxaceae > Torreya > Torreya grandis. Next base: position 362,072 of record JARHVA010008349.1, read on the forward strand.
TCTTGGAAGAATCTTTCTTGGAGATCATGTACATAATCATGATGAGGAGGAGTAGCTTCATTTTCCACTTCATACTCTTGAACAATACTCTTCTCTTCTTTCTTACCCTATGATTACACTATTCCATTCCAACTTATGATCTTAGGATTGGAACTCTCTTCTTGAGGATAGGTAGCAACATCATCGTTTTCAAGGCCTTGAGCTGGTTCATGACAAAAAAAATTCCAACTTAGATTCTTGACATCATGCTAAGGGGCTTGAGAAGATTTAGGGGGACTAGGAAGAGTTTGCACATGCATAGGAAGAGTTGCTTGAGGATGAACATGTTGTTTTCCAAAATAAGTATGATGATTTTCTTCAAAGGAGGGCTCACAATCTAAGGAATTGAAATAATTAGTTTCCATAGAAGGTTGTTCTAATATCCTTTGGTGTTGGATTGCTAGGTGTAAAGGATTAACAATAAGAGTAGTTAATGCATTATATGGGTTAGAAGGTTGACGCATTTTATTTTGGTGAGCAAGTGTTATTTGATAAAAAGGATTTGGTGTATAGGGGGAGGATTTATTTTGTATAAGAGGAGGCTATTTTGGGATGGAAGAAGGGGTACAATACTGACTGCATTGAGTGGATTGAGTTCTCAACCTTACTAATTTCTCCTCCATGGATTGCATGACTTGAGCTTGCTTAAACAAACATTCCTCCTTGTATATAAGCTCTTAATAATATCTGTTTTGCTCATTCAACCTATCTATTTCCAGCATTTACTTCTCAAACTCCAACATTATCTCCCTAACACTCTTGGATTCACTAGGATAAGGACAATTAGGAAGGTTTCTTGAGGTAATTCCATGAATAACATGAGGTTGATCAAAACTATATGAAGGAACACAAGATCCATACTACTCAATAATGGGATTATATATACCAAATATGATTTCTTGATGCACTAGGGCTACTTAGCTAGTTGATTTAAATCAGAGTCACCATTGGTGTTGATTGAAATGCCTCCAAAAGGTTGATTGATTGAAGAGCAAAACAATATTTCTTCAACTCCTTGGACAAAAGGTCCCATCGGGCATGCCAAAAAAAATTGATTCTTGGATTTACACCCTTGAGGGGATGCTCAACTCTCCTCATCCATGCAACAAAATGGAATCATCTCTCTCACTGTGGGTGACAATTTTGTTGAGATGAGTATCTAGATTATGGGATAGCTCCCCTTGATGCACTTTTAAAGCTCTCTCTAATCTATCAATTATGTATTAAAAGGATTAAATAAAATAACTAAGAAAACAAACGATGATATACCAATATTTGATACCTTCCCAATTGATTGAAACCACTACTTTAAAGATAAAACAAGGTGTTTTCTTGCACAAGACTCACAACTCAGGAACCATTGTTACATCAATATTTCATATGATATATTCAAGAAGGTATATTATTCTTAAGAATGAAATGAATGATCTAAAGAAAGATACAATCATGAATCACTTCTAATATATCTCTACACTTAGAAAAGAATACTAGAAAAAACCTACAATAATCTTCTTTCTGCAAATTGGTAGACCATCAAGAGTACAAGCTAGAAAAGATAATATTTCACTAGAATAGACCGATAATGATTCAATCATTACTCAATATTATAGCATATGAGATGAAATCACACCTGTATATCTCTTCAAGAGTTTTTAGAGTAAAAATTTGGCTAGAGTTTCCCCAATAACTATCAGAGGATATGAAATGAGCTAAGAAGATGCATATATATAGCCTTGAGAGGGAGGTCAAGAAAAGGGAGTCTAAGAGTCACTCAGACATGTGTCATCTTGAAAGAATCAGTTATATTTGCATGTGAGAGAAGTGAGCGAGCTATGCCATGTCATTGAATGGATCAATTACAATGAGTTACAACTGAACCAAAAGCATTAGTTACATTTGTTACAACTGAACCAAAGCCTCATGTACATTTGTTAAAATTGAACCAAATCCTCAGTTACATTTTGCCATTTTTTTATCTCTTATCTTCACCTTCAGGTTCCCATTGAGCCTTTTCTTTAAAACTCCAATGACTAGTTTTTATAGTCTAAAATTGATGTTTTACAAGCCATCACTCCTTCAGGCATTGCTTTTAGACATTTATTTCTTTGTAATTCTTGGTTTCCCTTTTGCTTCCTTTGTATTGGACAAGTTTTCTGAAAGAATGCCTCAGACAATCTTTTTTAAAGAATTCATTCCTTCAAACTTTTTGTTTAGACTTTTTAGTTCTTTAAAATGACCCTTTGGCAAAGTGAAAATGGCCTTCCCTAAAATGAATATACCCTTCAGCATCTTGAAAGTGACCCTTTGGAGGAGTTGAAAGTGTCCTTCAACTTTTGGAAATGATCTTTCAAAAGGAAAAAAATACCCCTCATATTTTTTGAAATGGTCCACCTTCCCACAAAAATAATCTTTCAGACTTTTTGAAAATGTCCCTTCAGAGGAATTTTTGAAAGGTACCTTTTCGCCTTTTTTGACATACCCTTCAGAAAACCTAGAATGCCCTTCAAAAAAGTTGAAAATGTCCTTTAGTTTGGAAAATTCTTTCAAAAAATTTGAAATATACCCTTCAAAAAAGTTGTCACATACCCTTCAAAAAAGTTGAAGTGCCTTTCAAAAAAGTTGTCTGAAACAATTCCTTCCAAAAATTTGAAACATACCCTTCAAAAAAGTTACAAGTGACCCTTCAAAAAAATTGAAGTGGGCCTTTTCCCAACAAAAGATACCCTTCAAAAAAGTTTTAACATACCCTTTGAGAAAGTTTTCTCAGACAATTTTTCCAAATGAATTCTGCGGAATGAAAAGTCCAAAAAATAACCCTTCAAGAAAATTACTTTAGACAATTTGTTTGAAATAATTTTGACACTTAAACAAAAACCCAAAAACAAGAATTCCAAAAGAATTAACACTTAGCAAAAGACCAAAACAAACATTCCAAAAGAATTAGACTTGCAAATTTATTGTGGCTTGTATAGAACACTTCTTCCACCTGACCAAAGATATAGACTTGGATGATTTTTCAAATAGGGGTGCCCAATTTTGGCCTAAAGGACCAAAATTTGGTCAGGAATTACAACTTGAACTAAAGCTCAATTGTAAGATTGAGGCATAGCTTCATTACCAATTATATTTAGAAATCCTAAATTATGATTAGGGGCAACATGTTGTAGATTGAGTTGATTCATCATTGAAAGAGGTTATGGTAATGAAAGATTTTAATTTATAGGTGGGATTAAGTTTAACACTAGCATTTTCAAGAGAATTTATGAATGGGAATCAACATTTGCCCTTATGGATTGAATTAGTTGTCTGCTTTTATTATTTATGTATAGTTAAGGAGAATATCAAGTATAGTTGGGTCTCTCCTTAAGAATATGGTAGTCTAAGGGTCTAAACATTTTTGAACATTTACAACACTAGTTGGAAATTTCATCTATAAAAGGTTTCTATGCTACTATACATATTTTGAAAATGTGTGTTAAAATTACTTATAAGCTCATTATATTTCCTTATCATGCAAGTAAACTACTTGTATAAGATGATTGGATCCACTATCTAACCAAATTGGGAAAAGAATGTGTTACTCAATTGATTCCATCTTGAAATTTAGTTCTCATGGAGATTTAGGAACTAATCGTAACACTAATCAAGCAAGGTGAAAGGGAATAACCTATAGGCTACATCTTTATGCTCAATATTAAGTAACTTGAGGGATGTTTTATAAGATGTAATGTTTTATTATACATTATTTTTAGTGTTTAGAGTGAAATTTAGAATATAATGCTCATGTTTTTTAAGCAAATCATGCACATCATCGAGAATGTTTATAGTTAATCTAACTAGTTAGGCTACATCTATTTAAATTGATCTATTATTGAAAAATTGTGGGGAAGGTTTTGTTGGGTAACCTAATTTTTGGCTCTACCTTGGTCAATTATAATAATTTTATGAGATTTAAGAGGATGAATAATTAATCTTATATAACCCAACCTAAAGACTCCAGAGTGACAAACACTTTTTTATTTATATGGGTTTTAATAATGTAACAAATGTAAAATCATAAGGACAAGTTTCAAGACCATAAATATATAATAAAATATAAGTTCAGAGTATTCATAATTTTAAGATCAAAAGCTTAGGCCTTGAAATATTACATTAGGGCCCTCCTTCTATCACCAATTTTTGTTGGGATTAATTATGACCCACTTAAAGTGTAGCTATTAAATTCAATGATCTAAGAGGATAAAAAGAAACTACAGTTCATGAGATGAGTGTCCCATCATTTTTAGAATTTTTTTAGGGATTCAAGGGTTGATAAATTTCTAAAATGTTTAGTTGGTTGAATAGTAACTATTACCACCAGATGTTCAATTGATCTCTTTACCTAAATTAAGTTGTCTAATGTTGTGGGCTTATTGAAACCATAGGTTTAATATATTCTTTCATAAAATGAGGCAATTATAATCTATTGAGTAGTAAATATTATCATTAAAAAAAATTAAAATTAAGGGAAAGAGTAAGTTAGAAAAGGGATGATTCTCTGACTAAGATCAGATATTCTAGTGTTGAGAAATAGAAATCATGGTTGGATGCAATTATATCACTAGGCATCAAGTTTAGCTATTGCACAACTTAAATAACTCAATAAGTAAGACACAAAGGAAAATGTGAACATATAATGTATAATATCTATCAAAATAAAGGAATTACATAACCATGTATCTATTTCACACAGTGACTTAATGAAAGCTTCAAAATAAACAAAATAAAAATCTAAAATCAATTAAACTAGATATTGCACAATTTGATTGTATATCAAATTTCAAAAATAAACATTTAAATAAATTCTTAGCCTGTATTACTTCTCTCAAATAAATATCCTCTAGTAGATAATCATGAAAAAATAAATGAGAATGATAGGTGCAATCTTGGCATAATCTTGACAAAGTTTTAGTGAAAAAATAGTTGACCCTTGACAATGGTAATCACTGTTGATTATATAGACATGGAAATCAAACCCAATGCCTTGATGCATAACCAAAATTTAATGGCATGATGCCAAAAATTAAATTTAATAAATATTTAAATCTTGGTTTCTTGAGATAACACATGAATAAAGGATAAGAACAAGTCATGGCACAATTCCCAAATTATAACCAGTTTTAGGATGAAAGGGGACACAATATCCAATGCCTTTCAAGATCCAATGCCTTTCAATATCCAATGATCCAACATTTACTAACTTTTAATTCTTTTCACAATCAAATCAATGGCCCAAATAGGAAAAGTCACATCATTGTAAAAGTATCCCAATGATGGATTAACTAGTTCATGTTATATTCTTTCCATTCTCAATTCCACATGCTTATCTTTGTGACATAAAATATTATATTAAATATATAATTTATATATTAAATGATAATAACCTAGTAGTATTAGAATAATAAAGTATTATAATCTATAAATAGGTTCATCTCCTCCTTTTGATGAAGTTCATGATGTCTTTGAATAGTGAAGTACACTTATGTTGTACACACTCTCCTTGATCTTTTTTATTTCCTTCCATCCAATTTTAGCTATTGATATGGTTGTTTCTACACTCATGTTCATTTTCATCACCTGATATTGGCCTATTACATCTATCCTATTTCATTTTAATCCTTTTTAGAAGTTTTATTCTCTGATAGTGACTATCTAGTTCTTTTGATTCTCTGAATGTGGGATTTCACTCCAAAATCCTTTTCGAACTAATAGTTTGATTATTATTGAAATTTATTGTCGTTCTTCATCCTCAATATTTAAATACAAACTCTTGATGAATTCTACTTGGATCATTTCCAAGGCCTATGTATTTTCCACTCTACCTATCTCAATTTATATAGTTAGCCAAACCATTCATATTTATATTTGATTCTAATTAACAAAATACAATTGAGAGTAAATTCAAACTGTCACCTACCTATCTTTTATCTTTTTTACATATCCATCAAATTTAGTTATTTTACAATTTTTTGATGTCATCTCCTTATGTAGGTGATACCATGTGTTGAATTTTCACTTATTTAACTCTCTAGTGTATACACATGATTTTGACACTTATCAAAATCTAGATTTTGGGGGATGTCTTTCAGTATTCATAATTGGATTTAGATATGTTCCATGGGACAAGTCCCCATGATCATGCCACATGACATGATCTCATACATTCTCAACTATTGAATATGTACTCACACTTCTCAACTCTGGCTCTCTAAGAAGTGATGACTTGTCACAATCTCAAAACATCAAACTCATACTGTCTTTAGAAACATCTTAATTGCCTTCCCTGATCTCTAAATCCCTAAGATCATACCACATAGAATCATCTCGATAATCTAAAGTATTTGACACTTAGACATATTTATAAGAATTGATATGCATTAACTGAATAAGATCTACCATGCATCATGATCTCAGGATTCCTCTACCTTTAACACTTAGCTTTTTTTAAAATTATGCTTCTTTGTATTTTTGGGTGAGATCCAAACCATTGATGATGCCACATTGCATCCTTACATTGAATACTCCATTCGAGGCCTTTATTGTTTGAATTAACCCTTTGAGTACTTAGTTCTTATGATGATGCCATGTGGCATCATTATGTGCCTTCAATACTCAGAGCTTCTATGGACTATCATCAACCTTATGTTTCCTTACTCTCCAATATTGGGCCATGTGGTACAATTCAGGGATTCAAGCCATGGGATGGATATAAACTTTTTTTTCCTCATATCACTCAATATATCAGCACATGGATAACTCACAAAAGCTCAAGATCTCACACAAATTTTAACTATTGACTGCCTCCCACTGAGATTTGATTTCCTGAGATCCATCCACATGTCGAAATATCATAAGGTTGGAGCTTAGAAGACTTAACAATTTTTGAATGAGTCACCTCCTATAGAATACAAATTCCCTATATTTTGATCTCTAGAAAAGATCAATGGCATGAGGTCATTATAAGATATATACAAACAAATATAAGGTAAAAATAAAACATTCAAGCAAACTATTAATAAGTTAGTCAAAAATTCAAATGTGACAAATAAACAAAGGAAAACCCAAATTTGCATATGTGAAACATAGTCATTGACTAAAATCAACGTAATTTCACATAATTTAAACCACCAAGGAACCTAATTGGCCTGAGAAATTCATAGACAAAGTTGTCTCAAAAGAAAATTTATCCTAGTTGACATAAATAAATAAAATTTAAAGCCTATTTTAAATGAAAACATGGTTAAATAAGAATCAATTTAAGTTAAATAAATTAATTTCAATGCTAAATGAATATTTTAAACTAATAATATGACCATTTAAAATATTTTGATAACTTAAGGATAAGTCCAAATGTAAAAAACTATTGAAATTGTGCATTTTTTAATTTAATCCCTAAAATAGGTTATGTTTTTAAGAGTTAAGGCACAGATGTTTGAAGACAATCCTTTAAGTGGATAATGAACAAAATAAGCTAATTTTGGAGGATGCAAAAGTAATGCTTTTCAAAGGAAGAATAATTAAGCCTATAATGCATCACTTGAATTTGATATTAAAATGACATGAAGAAACCGTAACCAATAATGAATAAAATCCAAATTTTCCTAAAAGCAACGTCAATGGTCCAATTCTTAAGCTTGAAATTTAGACAAAAATTGTTTAGCAATTTTCAAAAATTGGCTATGTAAAGATAAGTCATTTTCATCAAACCAAATTGAAACATGAGTTAAAGACTAACAGTGAAAATATTTGACATCAACTTTAGTGAAACTCATAAACAAAGTCATACAAGTATGCAAGAACACGAAAATAAAACAACTATGTTGTAGCAAGAGGGTCTCCATGTGAGATTTTGAATAATGGGACATGTTGGATGCAAAAAAATATTTTGGAAAATTTTAGTTGTCCTTTCAATATTATATTTTTGTTGTCTATTCTATTTAAAAACTCAAGTGTGAGACAAAAAAAACTTATAATAAATTAATAAATTAAGAACAATGTTTATACAATCCTCAAGATCATGAGGTGTCATTTCTATCAAATGACTAGCTTGCAAGGTATTTTGAATGGTGTATAATTGAGTTGAAAGTGAAACTTTATATTTTTAGTGCATTCTAAAATATTTTATCTATTTTAGATGAATATCATTCACGCTCCCTATCATGAATGGATAAAGGAGACTACCTCAAATATTTATTTATAGGCATTATATAAAATTATGAAATCACACTAAAATCACTAAAATGGAAAGGAGAGAAGAAGAGACATAGAAAGAGAGAAATAATGTTTTTCCATCATGTTCTTGGGATTGAAGAGAGAGATACAATATTTATTCATGCATTATCAAAGTAGGAGGAGCAGTGGAATAAGATGGGTCTTTTAGAAGCATGAAGATGTCTTGACCGTTGACCTAGAGAATCCTTTCTCATTGAGCTCTAATCACTTTTATTACAAATGGTAATGTGATTCAAGATTATGAGTGGATTTTTTATCCTTTATCTTTTACATTTTCTCCAAAACCTGATTCAACATCAATGAATGGTGATTCTACAATTTCAACATTGATAGAATCACTAAACCTACTAGAGTAGCCATCGGATGCATAGGCAATTTTTTTAACATAATGATATTGTAGTTTATCATATTTTTCATTCTATAATGTTTTAATATTATCATATTTTAATATGTATCTATTTTTATTCCTCTTATTATGTAGTTTCTATCACTAAATATATGTTAAAATATTATAAATTATGGTTATTGTTATGCTATCATTAAAATGATCACAATATTATAAATTCATTGTGGTGTTTAAAAATTATTTTAGAATTTGATTAAGCTCATAGACTATGAATTATCATTATGTTTAAATCAACGTCACATTTACATGTGAAAACATTGCTTTGCATGTAAAAGCATCACAATGGTTATGTATGAACTATGATGCTTTTATATGTAAAAGATTCATATAGTATAAAAAAGCATAACATAACATATAAAATCATCATGTAGAATACAAAATCATAATATAGAATATATAAGCATCACATAGCATAAAAAAACAATGCATGCCATATAAAATCTTCGCATAACATACAAAAGTTTAGTGTAGAGAAGAAGAATAAAAATCCATCATGGATGAGAACAAGCAATTTCTTGTCAACAAGATTCATTTGAAACAACATGGTAATATTATTTTATAAATTTGTTTCACATAATCATATCAATACCCACTTATTCCATGAGGATTGACCTAGGAATTAAGAAGATCAACATTGTTCTTGTTCTCTCAAAGTAGCCATGTTCAAGGTGTAATATTTTATGGAGTAAAATGTTAGAGGGACAATCACTAGGGGGTGGGGTGAATTAGTGAGCCTAGATAATCCAACTTCAATTTCAATCCTTTCAAACTCTTAATCAATTATCATAAGAATTCATGAATCATACACAACATTCATAGCAATGAACAAGAGATATAATGCAAGATGAAACACATAACAAATGACATATGTGGGAAACCCTCTTAGGGAATAAAACCCACTTAAACTTATAATTGGACTACTATCCTATAATAATAAGAACCAATTTAGACCATCTATAAATGATGAAATAACTACCATTCCTAGTTTTAGTGAGACTAAAATCCCACAAGGAGCTTCTACACCTATCTAGCTAAGCACTCACAATAACTAGACTTTTAGTAAGTTTCACCTTACAAGGAGGAATAAACCCCCTAGGCAACTAACTACCCAACTAGCTACCTTGAACAACTCCAACTTTGAACTGATGTCTTCAACACCTAATGATGTAACTCTAATTATCATTCTCTCAATGTATCCAAAGCCACATTTTGGATCACACAACACTCCCTATTGGCCAAAGCACATTACATACTTGAACCAACACACAAAAATCAATTAGGACATATTACATATCCCAACTAACCCTACTCTTCAAACCTAAAAAATAACTATATCACCACATTAACAATATGACCAAATGGTCATACATACTATCCACAATCTGATTAGTCTCTAAAACCATCCACCAAGCTCTCACAAACACCAACAATCCTTTGCTCATTCTCAATAAATACAAAATATCTGTTTAGATCACTCTATACCTCTTCACTCATGCTCAACCTATAAGATCACTATTCTACCATCAGAAAAATGACCTACAGGTCATACACACATTCCTTAATTTATTTTTCTCATCAAACCAATCATTTTTCCCAATTGTTATCTTCTCTTCTATGTGTCAATGCTCTCTCATCTCTAACAAGCCTAGAAACCATCTCCATTGGTTTCACTATATATAGAGCCTTCATGAATAAAAACTTCATTATTAGCCATTAGATTTGCCTTAGCCCTTAAGGTATATAAAAAATAAATAAATGTCTAAATTACACCCTCATAGGTCAGCTACAACATTTTTGGGTCACCTTTAAGCATCTACACCTTTTAATAAGGCCCTTGTAGCTCTTGTAGCTCTCATAGAGACCTATTCACCCATTTATCACTTCATCAAGAAGAAACATGAACATAGGACCACTTAAAAACACAAAGGTCCACTTTAAAAGACCCCTTACTCACTCACACATGGGTCCATGCCACCTAGAACATTAACTCCACACATGAACCTACCAATTAGGTCACCTCACTCTTCAGGTCTTCATACACAAAAAACACAATCTCAAACTCCTGAACCAAACATTCAAGTCTCTCACATAACCATATGATTATTTCACATGGGTGAACCCTTATGGACCTTAGATACATCTCCATGTGATTTATACAAATCAACACATGCACTAAACACTTAAAACAACATAATCAAAATGACCACTCAAAATAGTCATATACTATCAAAATATAGTCAAGCCATTTTGAATCTCCATATCTAATTAGGGGCATACTATGAAAACCAATTCATTATCATAAACCTTAAAGACTTATATAACAACTTCATTCTCATTTTCTTATTCAAATAAACTTAGAACACCTTCAACTTGCCTCTACAAGATGGTCACTCAATCTGTCAATATCCTTCAAAAACACAATCAACTTTTTGGCCTTTGTTCATGTATAATATTTATTGATCAAACCTCCAAATACCACATAGATCATCCTCATGGATTCATTATGAGACATTGAAACATCATCAAAATAAGCTCAATTATTTTTCTTTGGTCATTTGTAGAACATATACAAAAACATAGTCAACTTTAGAGATCAATATATTTATTTGTACAGAATTCTAAATCCTCAAAATCCATATTTTTTTAAAATGTGCCTTAGAGTCATATACCACTTTTATTTTTAATTCATGGTCAAATTCCTTTTGTATCGAAAGATATGACTCAAAAACTAGACACTAGTTTTTCCCTTATTAAATTCAAATATTTAAATGTCAACAATCATAGTTAAACTTTGAACACAAAGCTCACATCTCATGTCCTACTACTCAGATAAATTATGAAATATTGATCTTGTCCAAACTTTAATGCATAGGGACCAATTTTAAAATGTTAAATTTTGGTCATTTTGACCTTATCTCGTGCACCCTTACAATGTTGACTCAATATGTACCATTGATCTCTGCAAATTAACTAGGTATTTAACTATCAATGCTCACCATTCAATCAATATTTACAAATACCCACTCACCATTAGATCATTATCCTTTAATTTTTCATAGTTGTTAAAAAACATGCACTTCTTTCCATCTCAATCAACATGCACCATTGATCTTGATATGTATGATCATCAGCGCTCCGTTGGATCTTCATTTAGTCCTCAACTTTAACTCTGTTAACCATTGAACACTTTAACCTCTTTGACTTGTTGCATACCATATATCTTCACTATACTAACTCTCATGAACCATTATATCTCCATTTGGTCCTAAATTTTAACTATGTATAGAAATGACTTAAGTATGGGGACCCTTGCATTCTATTTAAGAAGCCATCTTTGAGCCTTAATAATTTTTTATGCGCTTCAATTCATGATCTCAAATTTGGATCATATGATCTCCCCACATAGGAGAATCTATACATATAATAATTTTATCCTAGAACCCATACATGTGAAATATATGCTATCATCAAAATGTTCACTTAGAATTTTCTTTCACAGAGCCAACTATGCTTGGAACTACTTGGAAGGCCAACTTTTATCATGCATATCTTTTAACACACTTCATTACATGATCAAAAATTTAGCACAAATAAACTAGGCTCAAAACTGAACAAACCCATATGATCACCTTCTCATAAAATGTCTAAATGTGTGAGATATTATGTTAATAAACTGCTTACTCAACTCTATTTAAACATAGAAAACATTGTCAAAATGCTTGGAAGCCCAACTTTGCACATGCATATCTTTTTTTGCCTACATCTCATGACCTAAAATTTGGTACATAATAACTAGGCATAAAAATAAACAAAAGCATATGATCATTTTTTCCTAACATCTCCATGCATGTGAATGCTGACCTCATCAACATGATTACTTGGTTTTATTTGAACCTTTGTAAATTTGGCTAAGTATGGGAACTTAGTGAATTCTGTTTGAGAAGCCAACCTTGTACCCTAATATTTTTGACTATGCTTCAATACATTACCTAAATTATAGCACATAAATACTAAGGAATAATGTGATCACAACCATATGACCAACTCCCTAGACTCATCCACACATGGCAATGGTGACATCAGTAAACTGCCTACTCATATTTTATACCACTAACCCAAAATCTCTAGATGAAATAATGAACTACTAGATGAGATCCACTCACTTCCATATTCATTCTAAGAACTATTAACACCCCATAGGGTCTCTGTAATATGTCCATACCAATAATAACATGTCCATACCAATAATATCATCCATTAAATGCCTCACTTAGTCAAACACTATCATTATCATTCTAACACTAAAGAACCATGTAGGAACACTAAGGCTCATTGAATCACATTTTGTCATTATCATTTTAAAAAACCTAACACCTCATCACAATCCTTGGTCACCTTGGAGACATCATTGACAAACCTCCAACAATCTCCCCCTTTTTCATTGATTTCAAACACCAATAAAAATCTTATGCTCAGACTCTAGCTCTCTCTTCGAGTTCTTTCTCCCCCTTTGACACAATGATAAAGTGGGCTAGAATTTTAATCTTGCAAACCTAGAAATTCATCAAGGACCAATAATAGGAAGAGACCATCTCTGAGAGATGATACATACTCCCCTTAACATTGAGAAAACCTCTTCTCACCTTGATATTCTCAAACATGCTCCATGACTACATTCTTCTAATCGTATATAGCTTCTATAAAGACAAATTGTTCATGAATAAAAAAAACTACACGAACTTACCTTGAAAACATTAATAGGGACTCCCCCTAAGTCACCTAAGCTTAGGCATCTTTGTTATTTGAACATCTTCAGACCATTTACAATAATGATGAAATAATATAATTTACTCCATTCCTTCTCTATCAGATCTAACTACATAGTCCTCTGATCTTAGGACCTAACCAATTACAAATCTCCCCATTTGTTTATGCATGAGGATTCAATACATTTTCAAATAACTTGACTTGGTTTGATCAAGTCATCATCACAACCTACTTGAGTTCTCATCTATACAAGACATCACAAAATCTTCAACATGACTAAAGCATCTCACATATGCTCCCCTTCACATCATGCATAGCTCCTCAAGCCATTCAAACTAACCAAGTTATCTCCCCCTAACTCCATGGCATACACAACTTGTTATCAATATAACTTAGAGACATTTTTCATGATATCAAAGATATGCTAACACATTCTCCTCATCCTCCATATCAACATTGTCTTATAGTATCTCAACATTTGATCAATCAATTTGAGCAATAGAAAGTGACAAGTTCTTACCTTTAGGACTAAGAATCCTAAACATACCTTGATTACACATGAATGATATCAACATACCTTTATAATAAATTAAAAAAAATTGATACCTCATCATCCTTGATTTGACAACTAAAAACTTCCATTCCCTATTTTCAAACCTTGCACATACTACCAACATTCTTTCATGACACAAAACACTAAACTAGGCTCAACCATGCATTACAAGCATGAAACCAACTGATGAAAAATAATGTATATTCTCAACCCAATGTTTACTTATATCCATATACCAAAACTGAGTCATTAGCATCATGTACACAAACCTTAGGGTTTATAGACATCAACCCTTTAAGTCACTACCTTTCATCCTTTAGGTTAGTACTTCAAAAATTGAGATTAACTTAACACACAAGTCTGCTAACAACAAAGTCCTTCAAAATAAGCAAACACATCTTCTCATGACCTCCCTTGTCCTAAAACAACAAACATGACCCACTCAACATCTATCATGCTTCTTCTTTTTTGCAAAGTTTCTCTATGAAGCTTAGAAAAAGACACCCTTTTGACATAGTGAGACTAAAAGTCCCAAAACTCTGGAGACTCCCATATCTCCATATCTTTTTCTGACATACAATCATTCTTAACTTTGAAAGGATGTTTGACATCATTATTTTCTTTAGATTTGTCAACAAAAGTAGACAACATTAACTCTTATCTTCCCTTCATGTCTATTATAGAAAATAAACCATAGTTGGTCTCAATCTAATCTCTCCTGACATGATTTGGTTTCCATACACATTTTTGACCTCTTCCTTACACAATAGGAGATCCATAAACCTTATTTTGCTTTGGGAACTCATTCAACCTATTCTTACAATACCTAACAATGTAACCAACTCTATGACAAATCAACTAAAAAAGATCATTAACACCTTTTGGTTGATGATGATTGTGATCTTTTTTTATATCTGGATAGAAGATAAATTCTCTTGGCATTCCTATATCTTCTTCATATCTGATTCCTTCTTTATATTATCAGGTAGTCCACCTAGATTAAGATAATCCTTCATAGTCTTTGGTCTCAACACCATTGATTGACCTCTTGGTAGATCTGAGTTAAGTCTTATCCAAGACTGATTGCTCCTTCTTCCAAGGCTCCATGTGAACTCATTATTAGATCTCATCTTTCTACAATCTCTTTCCCTATGACCATATTGATATCAAAAATGATAATGGCCATGAAAATAACTAGCATACCTTATTGCATTGGGCTATCTAATTGGTTTTATTTCATTATTCTTGACCTAGTCTAACTTATTTTGATCTTCTTCAAGATTGACTATCTTGACAAAAAATTTATCATGCTCATCCTTTACTAAATTTATCTTGGTTTCCAATTGAATACACTTATCCTCTTTAGCTCTTATACTTGAAATAATAACCATCAACTGACCTCTGAGAACTTGGATAGTCTCCTTATCAATCTTAGCTTCTTTAGCTATGAAATCTTTTATTCTACATGATCTATCTATCAGACTTCCCTCAATAAAACTAAATTATTCTTCAAGACCTTTGATCACATACCTCATCTCATGATTCCTTTTCTTTTTCTCCTTTAGTTCACTAAGTGCACTTATGAGCTCAAATTCTAGATCAAATTCTTAGTCCTCTCTATCATCTTCTCTATTGTCATGGCAAACTTCCTCACCATGCATTATGTCCTTCTCTTTTGAACTCAAACATGTCTTGGCATCTACTAGCTAAAATTTGAGATCATTGATAAAACTTTTATCCTCTTTGGCATCTTTCTTCAAAATACATAGCTGCTCTTTAAGTTCCTTGATCATATCCTTCCACTAGTGATTCTCTTTCTTCAATTATTTATCCATCTTTGTACCTACTTATAATATCCTTCAAGTTGTTAAACTTCCTCCAAAGGACCCACTCTAATACCAATAATTAGAGGTACAATCACTAAGAGTGGGGGTGAATTAGTGAGCCTAGATAATCCAACTTCAATTTCAATCCTTTAAAATTCTTAATCAATTATCACAATCTTTCATGAAGCATACACAACATTCATATCAATGAACAAGAGAGATCATGCAAGATCAATCACATTACACATGACATACGTGGGAATCCCTCATGGGGAATAAAATCCACTGGAACCTGTAACTGGACTATTATCTTATAATAAAAAGAACCAATTTAGACAATTTGAAAATGATCAAGGATCTACCATTCCTAGTTTTAGTGAGACTACAATTCCATAAGGAGCTTCTACATATATCTAGTTGAGCACCCACAATAACTAGACTTACAAGTTTCACCTTGCAAGGAGGAACAAACCTACTAAGCAATTAACCACCTAGATAGCTACCTTGAACAATTATACCTTTGAAATGATGTCTTCAACCCCTGATGATGGAACTCTAATTATCATTTTCTCAATGTATCTAAATCCACCTTTTGGATCACACAACACTCCCTTTTGGCCAAAGCACATTACATACTTGAACCAACACACAAAGATCAATTAGGACACATTATATATCCCAACTAACCCCACTCTTCAAACCATAGCAAAAATTCTATAATAAAATTAACAACTTGACCAAATGGTCATACATATTATCCACACACTGATTAGTCTCTGAAACTAGCCACCAAGATCTCACAGACACTAACAATCCTTCACTCATTCTCAAGACATCTAAAACATTTTTTTGGATTAGTATAAACCTCTTTGCTCATTCTCAACCTACAATATCATTATTATTACACATAAAACATGACTTATAGGTAATACACATAGTCATTAATATTCTTTGCTCATTAACCTGACCATTAGGAACACTCGGCCTCTTCTCTTCTTTGTTTCAATGCTCTCTCCTCTCCAATAAGCCTAAAAACCATCTCCTTTGGTTTCACTATCTATAGATCCTTCATGATTGAAAACTTCATGGTCAACTATTAGAATTGATTTAAACCTTAAGGCATCTAAAACATAAATACATAGCTCAATTACACCCTCATAGGTTAGCCATAGAATCTATGTGTCAACTTTAAGCAACTCCAATTTTTAATAAGGGCCTTATATCTCTTATAGGTATCATGGAGACTTATTCACCCATTAATCACTTCATCTAGCAAAAAAAATAACATAGGACCACTTAAAAATAGATGGGTCCACTTTACCTGACCCCTTACTCACTCCCACAAGGGTCCATTCCACCTAGAACATTAACTCCATACTTGAACCTACCAATTAGGTCACCTCACTTTTCAAGTCTTCATACACAAAAAACATAATCTCAAAATATTAAACCAAGCATTCAAGTCTCTCATATAACCATATGATTATTTCACATGGGTGAACCCTTCTAGACCTAAGATGAATCTCCATGTGTGTTAGACACATCAACATAGGCACTAAGCACTCAAAACAACATACTCAAAATGATCACTCAAATTGGTCATATACTGTCAATATATAGTCAAGCTATTTTGACTCTCCATATCTAGTCAGGGGCATAATATGACAACCAATTCCTTCTCATAAACCTTAGAGACTTATTTAACACCTTCATTCTTATTTTCTTCTTTAACTCAACTTAGAACACATTCAACTTGACTCTACAAGATGGTCCCTCAATCTGCCAATATCCTTTAGAAACATAATCATGAAAAATATTGATTGATAAAACCTACAAAGACCATAAATATCATCCTCATGGATTTTACAACACTCCTAGATAGATAATTCATCATGAGACATCAAAACAACATCAAAACGAGCTAAATTATTCTTCACAGGTCACTTGCAGAACATATATGAAAACATAGTCAACTTTGGAGTTCAATATCTTTGTATGTACACACTTCCAAATCCTCAAACAAATATTTATATATGTGCCTTGAATTCCTCTACCACTTTTATTTTTTTGACATGGTAAAATTAGTTTTGGAGCTAAAGATATGAATAAAAAACTAGACACTAATTTTTTCCTTGTTGAATTCAAATATTTAAATGTGAATGGTCACAGTTAAACTTTGAACACAAAGCTCATATCTCATGTGATCAAAAATTAGATCAATTTTGCACCAATGATCTTTTCTAAAATTTAATATATATAGGCACCAATTATCAAACATTAAACCTTTATCACTTTTACCTCATCTCATGCACCCTTATAATGTTGACTCAATACACACTGCCAATCTCTACAGATCAACCAGGCTTTAACTGTCAATGCTCACCATTCGATAAATCTGTATGAAAAACCTCTCACCATTATATATTTATAATTTACCTTTGCTCATTCATTAAAAAATGTGCACTTATTTATATCTCACTAAACACATACCATTGATCTTGATTTATACAATCACTCGTGCACCGTTGGATCTTCATTTGGTCCTAAACTTTAACTATGTTAACCAGTGAACACTTTGACCTATTTTACTTATTTTGCATCATATATCTTCAATGTATTAACTCCCATGAGCCTCTGGATCTCCATTTTGTCCTGAACTTTAAATATGTGCATAAATGAGTATGGGGACCCTTGCAATTTTTTTGAGATGCCATCTTTGAGCCTTAATAACTTTTTCTTCACTTCGATGTATGATCTAAAATTTAGAACATATGATCTCCCCACATAGGAGAATACATCCATATAAAAATTTAATCCTAGAACCCACACATGTAAAATATATTACATCATCAACATGCTCACTTAAAATTTTATTCCACAGAGCGAACTATGCTTGGAACTACCTGGAAGACCAACTTTGGTCATGCATATCTTTTGACGCAATTCATCGTATGATCTAAAATTTAGTGAAAATAAATAAGGCTCAAAAATAAATAATCCCATATGATCACCTTCTTCTTAAATGTACACACATTCTAGATATGACATCAACAAAATTCTTACTCGGCTCCATTTGAACATAGAAAACATTGTCAAAATATCTTGGAGCCCAACTTCGCACATGCATATATTTTGTCATTCTATATTGCATGACTTTAAATTTGGCACACAATAACTAGGCATAAAAATGAAAAAAACAATAAGATCATTTTGTCTTAAAACCTCCACATGTGTAAATACTAACCTTATCAACTTGGTTACTTAGCTATGCTTGAACCCTTCGTAAATTAGGCTAAATATGGGAACTTAGTGAATTCTGTCTGAGAAGCCAACTTTGCACCCTCATATTTTTTAATGAACTTAGATGCATGACCTAAATTCTAGTACATAACAACTAGGGACTAATCTGACCACAACCATATTACCAACTCCCCCAAACTCATCCACATGTAGCAATGGTGACATCAACAAACTACCTACTCATATTTTTTGCCACTAGACCCAAAATATCTAGATGAAACATGAACTACCAAATGAGATCCACTCACTTCCATACTCATTATAAGCACTATTAAAACCCTAAGGGTATTTACAATACATCTATACCCACAATAACATGTCCATTCCAACAATATCATCCATCAAATGCCTCACTTAATCAAACATTATCATTGTCATTCTAACATTGAAAAACCATGTAGGAACACTGAGGCTCATTGAAGCACACTTTGTAATTATCATTCTAGCACACATGACACCTCATCATAATCCTTGGTCACCTTGGAGACATCATTGACAAACCTCTAACATAAAATTGGCATAATTACTTTTAATTTTTCTGGTCTACTTCACCACCTCTAACATTGGTCAAAGTAAATGGAAAAAATAAAATGATTTAGCTTATTCAATGATTTTTATTGAATGAAGATATTACTTTCCTTATTTTTGGTTGGAATGTTCTCACTTTTACATGTATATAAGAATTAAAAATCACTTTTTATTAATTTAATACAAATTTATACATTATTAGTTGTACAAAAATAAAGGCAATGGAATGAGATCACACTCTAGATGTAGATGTACATTTTGGTATATTTGTGTAAATTATAATCATAGTTGGGAATAACACCCTATCAATCATTTAGAGTTAATTAAATAATATGTATATTTGAGGTTAAACTTTAAAGAACTTGAAAAAACATTTATAAAATTGGTGGTGAATTTTTCTAAAACGATATTTACTAGGGTGTCAAACCTAGAAATATTTGCCTCCTTAACAATAGCAAAAAAGGGGAAAAAATCATAATTTTTTTGTGGATGGGATGTCAAATCTTTCCTAATTTATTAAAATATGTTGTTGAATTTTTGTTTTCCTTTCAAGGTTAGGTTGCAATTATATATTCTATTTATGGAATCAATTACAATATGGAAAACTTACCATAATTTAATAAAGTATGTATAGTGTTCCTATAGTCATCAAGATCACGAGGTGCCATTTTTATTATAAAACTAGCTTACAAGGTGTTTTGAATGGTGGATAACTAAGTTGAAAATGAAAATCTAGTCTTTAAGGGTGATTTTAAATATTTTCTTTTTTGTTAGATAAATATCACTCGCATAAGACTCCCTATCATGAATGGATAAACTAGTAGTTGCCCTAAACAAAAAAGTTACACTAAGAGGAGTGCTTGTTTATGCTTTGGTAAAGTAGGGTTATGTAAAGATAAATAGTTTAAATGAATATTTTTATCACATTCAAAACCCATAACCATTGACTTGTTCTATCTTTTGTGCAGACATCATTAATAAATGATAATTTGATAATTTTTGTGGAGGTGATGGTATTAAATGATGTTGTGTGTTCCTTCATAAAATATCACAATGAGGTGTGTCAAGAGGACACATTATATTATATGATAAGCTTAAGAAAATGTAAAGTGGTGGGGAATGGAAAATCCATACAAAACTTAAAAGTGGTGAAATATTTTAAGGTGATATAGGTACTGATGGTGAGGGGTGAAGATAGGGTATTTTGGGTGATGGACTCAAAGAAGCCTATTAGACATGTGAAAATTTCAATGGCATGTCTCATATGTCAATGCAATCTATAAATTCAATTGAATTATTTTAATTACCCAATACATGATTGAAACAAGTGTCATCTCAAAGAAAATAAATGCCTCTTTGATGTATTTTCTCAACCAAATATTTTCATGGCCAATGTATGTTTGACAGTGTTTCGTTAGGTCAAAGAGATAGATAAATTCATTTCAACATAATTTTTGAGAAGATTTGAAATTCACATCAACAACATCAAATTAGTACATAAAAAACCTCTACAAATCAAGAAGAACCTAAATGGGAATTTAATCTTCCTTCAGCTCCCATAAAGTGTTAAGAAGAATCCACCATATTAATTTAAAGCACTATTGAGGTTAACATGGGGGTAGATGAAAAACCAAAAATTGTGAAATGTTTTGCATCTATTGTATCAATAAATAAAAACTATTTTCACATTTTTATCATGTGTTTGCATGGTCATATGTTGACATGCCAGGTTTATATCCATCACTAGTTGTGCACCATCTTGTTATCTATAAGGATGTCAAATGAGTCAAGTAAAAAATCATCATAAAGTATCACTAATTTTTAAATAGTAACTGAAAAATAAAATGGAGTTTGGTTTCATATGTCCTATTGAATCTTTTAAATGGATATCTAACATAATACCTATGTTAAATAAACTAGTGGGAATCAAAATACGTATATATTTTAGGGACATCAACAAAGCATGTCTAAAATATTATTTTCCATTGCCAAATATCAACATGATCATAAAATTCTCTAAAATTCCTAAGATGTTATCCTTAATGGATGTATTATTGAGTTATAATCAAATTAAAAATGTTCCCTAGGACCAACACAAGATAATATTTACGATGCTTTGGGGCACTTTATATTATAAAGTAATGCCTTTCAGCCTTAATAAAACTGAAGCTACCTATCAAATTGCAATGGCATTCATCTTCCATGGCATGCTACATGACATCATGGAATACTGAGTAGATGACCTCCTAGCCAAATCCAATATTAGAGTAAAACATTACAAGGTCCTCTGTAGGATATTTGAAAGAATGAGAGAGTATATACTTCATTTGAATCTAAATAAGTGTTTATTTGAGGTTACTTCAAGAATTTTTTTGAGATTCATAATATCACATTGAGCCATTAATTTTGACCCTTCAAAGGTTACAACTATCATATACATGTCTCCATTGAAAAATATCAAAGATTTACACAGTTTTTTAGGCAAATTCTAATCAATTTGAAGGTTCATCTTGTAGCTTGCAGACATATGTCACCCCTTTAGATTTATACTTAAAAAGGATAGTCATTTCCATTGGAATGATGATTATCATAAAGTATTTAAAAATATTAAATGATATATTTAAAATTCACTAGTCTTAATGCCATGCACCCCAAGTAAATAATCTATTTTATACATATCAGCCACACAATATGCATTCAAGGCATTATTAGCACACCATATTGAATAGGGGACCAAACTATTATTCTACTATTTGATCATAACTTTGGTGTCCTATGAGCTCAATTAAAATCCTATGGAAAAATCATGTCTCATGGTTGTTTTTGATTCATATAAACTTCATCACTACAAGATCAACAATCAAACAAAGATCGTTATTAAAATAAATCAACTTAAATATGTCATATCCAAAATAGTTTTAAAATGCATAATATTTAAGTGAATCATGCTTCTCAGTGAGTTTGATCTTGAGTATGTCAACCAAAAATCAATCAAGAAATATGTACTTGCAAAAACTTTGGTATAAGCTCCTCTATTAGATCATACTCCTCTCACTATAGATTTTACAGATGAAGCAATTATGTTTATAGATAAATATATAGTCTAGTAGTTGTATTGTAATGGTTATTTCACCAACCCTGCATTAGGGGTAGTTATTTCAATAGTCGTTCCATATAGAGATCTAATTCTGAGAGCATTTCAGATAGAGTTCCCTTTCACAAATAATATAGTAGAGTATGAGGATCTCATATCTAGTCTCAAGTTAGTAATATAATAGGGTATCTAAGATATTCTAGTCTTTGGTGATTATAATCTTATTATCAAATAAGTTATCAATGAATTCCAAGACAAAGATTAAAATTTAATCCCTTACAAATAGATGTTTGATAACCTCAAGTCATGATTCTGATTTATACATTTTGAACATGTGCCTTGGAATAACAATAGAGTAGTGTATGTAATCATTAAAATTATTTCCCTTATCAACTTACAAACTAAACATAATCATTTTATTATACAACACTTGATGATTCCTACATATGATATGATATATTATGATATGTTTTATGATGTTGTTGGTTTCACTTCCCCATGGTACCATGACATATATATATATATATATATATATATATATATATATATATATATATATATATATATATATATATATATATATATATATATATATATATATATCCATGATAATCTAATTCCACTCAATTTAACCCATAATCAAAATAAATTTTATTCAAATAACTTCACTCTTCAACATCCTTGGGAATACCCCATATTATATAATTAATGAGTTTCATGATGGAATTTTTGGTGCTATCACAAGTGCCATAGTCCTTGCTAGAATGATTTTTAATGTTTACTACTATTGGCCTATAATGGAATCTAATTCTTGAAAATATATTAATCATTGTGTACCTTTCTAAAATCATGGTGACCTTATCCATAACCCATCACAAGACTTACAACCCATAACTATAGATTGTCCATTTTACACATGGGGATTAGACCTCATTGGAAAAATCTATCCCAATCCTTCATATGGTCATAATCATATCATTACCACTATTGAATAATTTAATAAATGGTTTGAATCCATACCATTAACCTATGTCATTGGAAATTGAATTTTCATGTTCATCTTATACCACATTATCTGCCTTTTTAGAATTCCATCCACTATTATTTATGATAATAGAAAATCATTCAAAAATAAGAATTTCAAGGCCTTTTTCCACACTTATGACATTAAACACAAGTGTTCCACTCCCTTCTACCTGTAAGGTAATGGACAAGTTGAGATAATAAACAAAAATAGCCTAAAAATCCTCAAAAGAGTTGTTAATGAAGTTGGCCGCAACTATCACCTATAGCTTTATCTTGATTTTTGGGCATACCACACAAGTTTCTACACACCCATGGGGGTAACCCCATATTCCATGGTATACAATCTCGATTCAATATTACCCAATTAATTTGATCTCCCATCCTTACACATATAATTTAAAAACCTAATTGATGATGAATTCTACCACATTTCAAGCTTAATTGAGTTTGACCTCCTTAATGAGAAATGCCTTAATTCCTTAAACCATTTATAACTATATCATAATCACCTTCACCATAGCTAAAACAAGAGGATTAAAACTAAAGAGTTTAAAATTTGATATCTTGTTATTAACGAAAACCAACACAACACCAACTCTGATCGAGAGAACAAAGGGAGGATTGAGCCCATCTCATTGGGTCCATACATAATCATTTCAAAAATATGGATCCAAAGCTTAAAATTTATCCAAATAAGATGGATAGGAAATTTATGAACCCATGAACATCATACACCTCAAGAGTTTATATGCCTGAGTAACTCTAGTTTTTTTGTAAATATGTCATGTCAAACAACAAAAAAAATATTAAAAAATCAACAAATAAAATCAAATTCATCCATAAGTGCAAACCATTCTTATGGTGCTTTGGGAAAGTACCATGGTGAAAACTAGTTTATGATGCCATGTGTAAATCCATTATCTACACAAATCTTAGTTAATTTATGGAAACCCATAGAACTAGTCATTGTATATATATTCATTAGCCATTTACATCTCTTTATCAACTTGAACATATCCCATCTTCTAGTTTTACCATGAATATTGGATTGAGGTTTGACATTAATTATTTTATAATTATAAAATTGCTAATGTTTTGATGGAATATTATATATCATATAAATAATACTTATCCACTTCATCCCATAACACTTTATCCATTAATCCATATAAAAATATATCTTTCATCTCTCCACATATTAACCATTCATCATTAAAACCCTCATTTCTTGGTAGGAAATCCATAATATATGAATCTCTCCATTACATTACATCCTAAAGTTTTATTTATTCCCATATTGGGTGAACTATATGTAGTCTAATTTTATAAATGGACTTTATCCATGACAAACTATGTAGTTAGTGATTAGAGACATAGGGTTTCCATCATCTAACCATATCAATCATGCACCATGTAAACATTAATTTAATCTTCCTTCTATCTATATCAAAAGTAATATAGATTTATCCCTTATATGGATTTACTCATCAAATGATCGACATTGTCATGGATCTTGATTACCAAAGGTTCAACTCTATCCTAGGATATCTACAAATTCATTTTCTTAGTTTTCACGCTTACTCATTTTATTACTTATTCATTTACCTTCTTGTTTTTTTTTAAACTCATTTTTTCACCTTTGTGCACTTAGTCATTTATTCATTTACTTTCTTATTCAGTTAATTATCTTTTGTATGTACTCTTATTTAGTATATATTATGTGTTACTTATGTAATGTTTTGTTTCCTTACATGGTTTTTATTGTCATAAATGCTTTATTTTATTTATTATTACTTATTGTGAGTCAAGATAATTATGTGTATTAAAATGGTATGATCATGGTCTCTCATATCATGGTGCACAAATGAATATTTTAATTTTTTACACGTATCAAACAATAATCATCATGGTATTTCCATACTATTGATGAATTTTATCTTATGCTATATCAAAGAAAGGTTGTTTAGCTCATTCTCAATTATTAATGTTGTAACTCCAAACAAAGAAAATAAATAAAGGTAACTATATAAACCACCCATACACACATTTTTCCATTCCATTTTCTACCATAACAATTGTTGAAAGGATTCACATGTGTTCAAACATATCAAAACCAAGAAAAACAAATTGTATATACCAAGTCACATATATCCATCTACATCATCTAACAATGCATATAAACTTAAAACATACATAAGCCATCACATATTCATGACACTAGTTCAAGGCTAAAAATAATCATATATATATATATATATATATATATATATATATATATATATATATATATATATATATATATATATATATATATATAAAATGTGTCAAAGTACATCAATAAAATGATACATATTTAAATGTTTATACATTAGCATGACATGTCTCTAAGTCTCTCCTTGATCCTCAGATGGGGCATCGAGATATTGTTTTGGTGTATTCATCAGAGGACCCATAACATGATGACATATCTAACCCATAAATCTCTCTAAATCTTAATTTATCCTATCATTATAGATTGTATCCTATAATAAGAGTATTCTCTTACATATGGTGTTTATTTCCCTAGTGGCACCACCTAATCATAAAGACTCCTATAGTAGGTAACCTTCACCATGGATCTCAACACACTATCCAAAATCTATAGTAGCTACACATAGTAAGTAGCTTCTTCACCTCCATTATCCATACATTTAGTGTATCTCTCTCTCTCTTTTACCTCTAAGTCAAACCTATATCATCTAGGCTATGAGTGGTTGAATCATGTGTAAGTATCCCTCCCTCTCTATGATATCCCTCAACTATTATCCTATCAATCTTTGCCTATAGCCTATCTAATTCATCCTATAATCTACTAATATTCATTGATCTAATCTAGACTTATCTATCCTTGCCACCTCTATCTCCATACAAGTCTGTTATCTCAATATATTAACATCTAATATCCTCATGTGGACTAGAAATCAAGGCCTCCTCCTCTATTGATCTAACTAGTCCCAATGGCTCTTCTCTATCACCTCCATTTGTATATACCTCTCATACAAGCCTCATAAATGTATCCCCTCTATCTTCATATCCCTCTCTATCTATATCAATCACAACTAATGGAGTCTCTCCTCCTTTTCTATTTATTCTGACATCTCCTATCTCTAAATCATGCATCTAATATCCTTTGATATTTCATGTCTTTTTTCCCTATATCTACTCCTCATATTAGTTTCCTTCTCCTCCAACACCTTATGATAGATTGACTCTCATAGTCCTTGATTTTAGGCCTCAACTATAAGGGTGTGCCATAAATGTAGCCTATAATCTCTACCTCCATGTACTAGGTGGCACATGTGGTTCTATCAACCTCAATGGTCTCTGTTGATACCACCATGATGCATATTCATATGTCATATCGACATCCATCACATCTATCCTATCATGAAAATTTAATATTTTTACATGTTTCCATCTCTATGATGCAACCCTAGAATCAATCCCTTTACCTAACTATGCTCTCCCTCATAATGTATGCATAAATACATGAGGACATATTTGTATACCCTATATAATGCCAACCTAACTCATCACCCTATTTGGTCTATGTCACTTGATGATGTACTAATGATAACAAATGTTATAAAACCAATTCATCACATAATCTAAGTGTTTTTCATCCTCTCTCTAGTGTGGATTAACCTCTTTGTATGGCCTCCACATCACTTGATCAACTCCTATCTCATGCATCACCCTCTTATAGTAATTAACATACCCTAAATGTGTCGTATGTACCCCTATAATCACATGACATTATTATGCAAATGGATCCTCTATCATTATCTTCCTTAATTGGCATGTAGGTTTCTCAATCACTAAGTGCTCCCAATCCCATACATGTAGCAGTGTGGATGATCCAATCAACATGCCACATGTATACACCTCATGGTGTAAAACCCTATATAAATGAGTTAGTACGCATGACCCACATGAATATTGTGTCATTCTCTCCAACATGTCCTCAATCACATATAATAAACCAAATGGAAATAATCTCCCTCTCTTGTTAGGTAGCACAATGGAATTAACAAAAACCATCAATAAAAATGTCGATGCATTTGTATCCAAACTCATCCAGTAGTTAATATATATATATATATATATATATATATACCACCCTCACCATTTGAATGTGGTCCTTACCAAACACCCTATATAGTGTCACTACATGTGTACCTTCACTAAAAAAACATGTGTGCTTTAAATTTTAATCCTAAAAAACCTCCATACATCATCTAGTGTAACTATCATATCACTTATCAATAGGTGCAATGTGTCATTCTCACTATGTCAGTGCTCTGATAACGAAGTTAAATAAGATCTATCTAGTTCTATATATCACATCTATTTAATTTGTGCCAACCTCATTTTTGACCATTTTTTAAATCTTTCATGCCAAACTAGGCCCCCCTTTTTTTGCCTCTCTTTGTTCTTCATGACCTTTTGCCCTAAAACCATATCTTAACCCTTTAAAAATCAAGGAAAAGTTGTTTTCGTGTAGGTTCAAGTGTTGTCTCATCAAGTATTGGTATTTTAAACTACTCACAGAGCAAATTAGGTTCTTAGAATAACATTACTTATAAGCTTTACAAGTAATAAGCAAGAGCACTTAACAAACCTGAAAGGGTCTATGGCCAGTTCCAATGCAAGTTGAGTTTTGCAAAGTACTTTACTTGCCAATTTGCATTAGTAAAAGTTGAAAATAAACCTGATGAGGGTCAAAGAAGTTCAATAAGATTTTGTGGGATTACTTGAATTATGATATTTCATGAGTTGGATTCCTTCACAAACTCGAACGGGTAAGGAGGAAGAAATCAGTTTTTTGAGACGTCTTTACTTCAAAGCTTTTGAGTAAGTCCTTTGGAAGATCTCAAATTAGTCTTAGACACTATTTAAGGCAAATGTTGTTTCTATGGAGGGCACTTGGGCATTCTTTAGGGTCATTTACAATTTCCCTAAAGGGTATGTGCCCTTATAGGGGCACGTTAAAGATGAAATAGACCTTTACAAAACTTTTGAAGGGTATGTTTGAAGGCAAAATAGACCTTATAGAGGGATTTTTCTTGATGTGAGGACCAATACAAAATTCCTAAATGGAAACTAGAGGCTCAAAATTCCATTGTAGAGGGAACTTTGAGAAATAAGGACCATTTACATAAGCCTAAAGAGCACTTTTGGCTCAAAATGCCCTTGTGAAGGGTAGCTGATTGAAGCATAGGAGTAAAGACAAGAAGCCCAAAGGGCACTTTCCCTTTGAGAAAAGTGATAAGCAGAAGGAGTTTTCCTATGGAAAAAATGTTTGAAGGGAATCCTTTGGACATTTTATCTGAAGG
The DNA here is from genome assembly GCA_037957365.1 of Torreya grandis. Taxonomy (NCBI): domain Eukaryota; kingdom Viridiplantae; phylum Streptophyta; class Pinopsida; order Cupressales; family Taxaceae; genus Torreya; species Torreya grandis. The sequence continues at coordinate 391,257 of JARHVA010008349.1, forward strand.
AAAATTGAAGAAAAGACCGCCTGAAGAAAATACCTACAAAGAGCAAGCAAGAAAAAAGCAAAGGCCTAAGGAGTAGAAACTTGTCGAGATCTCGAAGGCCCAAATGAGTGAAGACAAAATAGGATAAAAAAATACAAAGGATAAGTTGAAGGAAATATACAAAACATGGGAAAAGACAAAGTGAAAAAGATAAAACTAAAAATAGTTCTAACTACTGACAAAGACAAAGGGTAGAATCAATGACCACTCAGACCAAGATAAGTGGCATAAACAACTCAGTAGAAGGAGTTAATACATTTAGGTAGAATATTTCTACTGAAAACCAATAAATAGATTGGTTTTAAAACTATAGAGATCAACATCTCATTTTTTTCATGCTTCACCATTGATTCATAACTAGTTACATCCAGGCATTAAAGAGATCATGGTCCAGCCACAACAACATGGGGATGGCTTTGTTAATTGATAAAAGGAGTATCTAATGATTTTATAGGTTATAGATAGCAAGGATGGTGGTTTGGACATCCTATAGCATGGATCCTATATGTATATTGAAGAAAGTGATAATAGCATGGTCTTTTGGTTTATGCAGAAGTGTTTAACTCAGCATGGGTTTCCATCCCTTGATTTGTCAGCTATCTTGTTTCTAGTTCTCTATATATTTTTAACTTATCATTTGGGAAAATATCTATAAAATTGTATGTAAAATCCCAAAAGGAATTTACCTTGAATTAGAAAGAGCATTTTACCTCCATTTGAGATTGCACTTTTGCATATGTTTATGGTTTTATCTTGTGTTAAGTCATTTTATTTTCATGATTTCATAAGTTTATTCTAGCATATCTAGTGTATAGTTATTTTCTTCTCTTGCAAGTCATAGGAAGTGTCTAAACAAGTATAGGTAAGTGAATATGCTACATAATAGTGTGTCTTAAAATACCTCTGGTAGTTCTTCCTCCCAGTATCTCCATAGGACCCCCTATTGAAACACTAATGCAAGAAAGGTTCTCATTTGAATGAAGTGTATGCTTGTTATCCATGGTTCAAAGTGTATGACAAAGTTGAGTAGACCAATTGCTTTGGTGCATCACCTATTATCTTAGGTCCCATTTTTAGTATTTCTCTCCCTTTTAATCCCACCCATTATTAGCAGTAGGAAATCTAGGGCCTCAAGGTGCATCAAGGGGAGTTATCCCCTAATCTAGAGATTCATCCCTCACATTTTCCACCCATAATAAGAGGGATGTCTCTATTATGTTTCATGGATGAAGAGAGTTGAGCCTTCCTTTAGAGGGTGTAATCCACCAAATTGATAATTTTGGGCACACTCGATGGGATAATTTCTATGTCCTACAAGTTTCAAGATTGGTGTTGGTCTTGATATTGTTAAATCCAAAAGAAGGAGCTATATTCAACACTTGGTGACTCCACTAGGGAACCAAGTCTCTGGTTAATGACCAACTTGGCATCCCATTCCAAAGGTCACTACAAGATCTTCTTCTAAGGGTGTCTCTTTTGAATTTGTTGAGTTACCTTTGAACTCAACAAAAAGGTTGAGGTTTGAAAATACCCACCCTTATGTAGCAAGCCATTTTCCTAAGCCAACCATAAAATATACCTACTTAAGGAGATCCCTATTGAATCTTTTCACAGCCATGGAAACCCTTAGGGATTTCCCTTTTATGGCATTCAATGGTTAAAGCCACTTGAACCTTCAGCAATATGACCCAATTCCAGGGACAACTCTCAAAAGTGTTCCTCCCTTTAGTGGAGAGGGCCTAATCACTATTCTCGAGCATATTAGAAACATAACAAACCTATATAACATCTATAATATCACTGAAGAAAATGTAGCCATTAGACTGCTAACCTTGTCTTTCAAAGGGAAATTTCTGGACTGATATGGGACCTTGCCTATGAACTCAATTGGCTCATGGAATGAGTTGGGTGCCCTCTTGACCAATAGGTCTGGGGGAAAAGGTGACCATTTATCTCTAGCTAAGTAGTTAACCACCATGAAGAGAGCCCCACATGAGTTTATGGAAGATTTTAACACTAGGTTCCAAAAGCCTTGGGACATGATCCCAATTCTTGTGAGGCCAACCCCAAGCTATGCTTTCCTTTACTACTTGAAGTCCCTGAATAGTGAAATTATTGACATGATATAATCCATGGGTGGAAACACTCTGCTCACTACTTATGAGATAGCCATAGGTACTAAAAATTTCCTTCTTCAAGCAGGAAAGATAGCTCCTCGACCTCCTATGCCACTCTTTCATTATTTACAAACCTCAATCTAGCCTGCTTTGCCCACTCTAGCTCCTCTACCTAATAAAGAGAAGTTAGTTGATACCCCTACAAATGACATCCATGAAGTTAAGGGCCTACTATAGAGTGTTACCAATTAGTTAGTTTCCCTCAAAAGATAACAAGCTTAGTGTTATAGGCCAAATCAAGGCTACCAATAGTTTGGGTAGGCAAATAAGCCTCCCTTCTAGAATTATAATCAAAGGCAAGGTCAAATTACACATGTCGAGACTTATCAAAGCTATAATCCAAATGACCCTTCATCTTCCAATTTTATTTTCCCCACTCAAAATAATTTGGTGAAGGATCAGCCAAAGTATCCACCCTTAGAGTATGGCCAAGAATATGTTGTTTATGTCAGTGAGCTACCAAACTAAAGCATGACTGCACAACATCATTAGGTATCCTAATTATCAAATTTTGATATGTCAACACAACTTGGGATAGATAGTAGGTAGGCTCAATCTAATTTCACTCTCATGAATCACTTGGAAGGAGAGTTCTATGCAGTCAACTAGGTGGGGAGCATAAGTAATCATAATGTTGGTGTTGCATCCAACACCATGTCTAAAAGGATAGCCATTGATGAATATCAAGCAACCACTCAATCAACTACCACATCTCCCTCACCCAATCAAGTATGAAGTGTACATAAGGCAACTCTAAGACCATAAGAAAATTAAAAGTTTCCCAATTTTAGGCCAACAGTTGCAGCTTTAGCTTCTCAAGTTGCACCATAGGTTACAAATGTTCCCAAGGATAACTCTAAAGAGGGAAATCCTTCAATTAATATAGTGGACCAAATTAAGGAGTTTCACATGAACATCTCATTTTGGGATTCTTTAGCATTACCAGGACAAAAAGATATACTCCAAAAGGAATTATACAGGATGGGTGAGTAAGTTGTCCCAACAAGAAATGAAATGTGTTGGTAGTAAATGGGTCTTTTCCCATGGCTTGTCAAGCAAATAAATATGAGAATTTCCCCCCCCCTTATATTTGTCTCTGAATATTAGTGATTTGTTGGTCTATAATTGAATCATTGATAGTGTAGTAAGAACATTAGTTATGCCCAAATGCATAGCTGATAAACTAGGCCTCAAGTATGAGAAAATGACCAAAGGAGCTCTACAATTGGATGGATCACCAACTAAAACCTTGGGAGTGGAAAAAGGCTTAAATATGACTTTCCATGCCTAACCAACCTTCTCAATTCCCCATGATGTGGTAGTGGCAGATGTTCCTCCTTACTTCACTCTTTGATTGTTAAGAGATTTCACATCTAAGATAGGTGGATACTTGGCAACCAACTGGTCTTACATGTTTTTTAGGACAAATTATGGAACTAAAGTGAAGATTAAGTTAGAGCCCATCCATAAGGATCACCTAGAGCCATACTCACTTAAAGTGGCAAATGTGAACTACATAATCATTGATGAAGAAGAGCTCCAGGTGAATCAATCTCCATCATCTTCCCTTATAGGAATTGCTAACATGCTCCTAGATGAATGGGGAAATGATAACTTTGAGCATGATCCTTAAAATTTTATTGAAGAATCTGGTCTTGGAGTCTACTACATGCATGACAAATATGATTTCATGCTGAAATTGATGAAGATAAACCAAGAGGACTATGGTTTATGGTAGCTATTCCTTGATGAATCTAGAAGCAAGTTGGGATCTGGTGGTGGGGTAATGCTGGTTTCACCTTCAAAGGATAAATACTTCTCAATTTTTAGGTTTTATTTCTCCTACACCTATAACATAGTAGAGTATGAGGCCCTTCTTCATGACCTAGAATGGGAAAGGAAGAGAGGAATCAAAGAATTGCAAGTGTTTGGAGACAGTGAGTTGATTGTGAACCAAGTGAGAGGTCAAAGCTTGACCAAGAACTCCTTACTCAAGTCTGACAAGCACAGAGTGTGGGACCTTGTAATAATTTAATTGCTTTTAACATAACTTCCATTCTAAGAGAGGAGAACAAGCATGCTAATATATTAGCAATAGTTGGTTCTCAGTTTGACATCCTAAAGGGGATGAGATAAAGTAGGAATTAGCATCATTTAAAGGTGATTGTGAGGCCCTCCATACTAGAAAATGTCACCAATTGGTATGTATTTGAAAGTGACCAAAAAATATCACTTTTCTTGTAAGAAGAAGCTAAGTTTACTTCCAAAAAGTAGTCCAAGATACATCAATAGTATGATGGGTAGATTGTTCAACTAAAGACCAACAAGCTTACCAAAGGTTTGGTAAATCTTGAGAACATTTTCAAAGAAGATGACCAACTAAAGAGAGACAAAGAAATAATGTCAGTCAAGAATAAAAATTATGAAAGGGTAGAGATCTATAAGGATAAGCTACTTTCACTTAGGAAGGTGTGCACCAATGAAGAAAAGCATTCTTTCATTATGTTATGTCAAGAGTTTGTTGATGTCTTCACTTAGGAGTATGGTGATTTGAATTGCTTTGATCCAAGCTTGGCCTAACACACCATTGAGATAGAGGAAGGTGCCAAACCCATCAATCAAAATCAAAGGCCAATTAATCTAAAGATCAAGCCTCTCTTGAGGAAGGATCTCACTAAACTGATCGATTCCAAGATCATTTTCCCTATCAAACACTCTTCTTGGCTGGGAAATTTGGTCCTTGTTAAGAAGAAAAATGGAGAATTCACATTGTGTGTGGATATTAGAGACCTGAATAGAGTTTCAATGAGAGATCACTATCCCCTTCCAAGTATGGATCAAATTCTTTAGATGGTGATAGGAAATAAAAGGTTCTCTCTCTTAGATGGCTACTCTAGGTAAAATCAAATCTTGGTGCAAGAATGTGACCAATACAAGATAGTATTCACCACCAAATGGGGAACATACACCTACAGAAAGATGCCATTTAGATTGTCAAATGTTAGAGCTACCTTCCAATGTGCTATGGACATGGCTTTCCAAGGTTTGATCAATGACATTGTGGTGGTTTATCTTGATGAAGTGATAGTATTATCTAAGGAGGCAAGTTAACACTTGAAGCACCTAAGGAAAATTTTTGAAAGGTGTAGAGAGTTTGAAATCTCTCTCAACCCAAATAAATGCATGTTTGACATCCATAAATGCAAGTTCGTGGGTCATGTCATTTCAAAGGAAGGCCTACCCATTGATCTAGAGAGGGTGAATGCCATCTTCTAATTGTCCTTGCCTAAGCACAAGAAGGTCCTACAAATTTTCTTTGGTAAGATAAATTTCATTAGGAGATTCATTCCTAACTTTGTTAAGCTTGTTAAGCCACTAACTTCCATGCTAAGGAAACATGTGACATTCACATGGACAACAAGAAGAAGAGAAAGCTTTGAAGGCATCAAGAAAGATATTACCCAAGCTCCTACCTTGGTTAGTCCAAACTTCTCCAAGGACTTCAATCTATACACCTTTAGGAATGAAGAGGTAATCTCTACTATGCTCACTCAAGCAAATGGGGAGAACTTAGAATAACCTCTTGTTTTTTTCAGCCAAGGTTTAGAAGGATATGAGGTTATATACACGTATGTTGAAAAGTAGGTACTTTCAATCATATGAAGTCAAAAGAAGTTTAGACATATGTTTTCTATTAGAAAAGTTCACATCATGGTGCCACATCCTAGTGTAATAATTCTTACTGAACCGAGACTTGAATGAGAAAAAGGTAGGTTAGATCACCAAAATAATGGAGTATGATGTAGAGATCAAGACCACCAAGATGGTAAGAGGAAGAGGGATGTGTGAACACCTTGATATAGACTTGAAAGAGCCAAAGGATGACATTTCGGTACTCCATGATAAACCTACAATAGTTGTACCTATAGTCATGAAGATTTAGGCACAAGACATGGTTGATTTCCTTCAAACTAGGGAGTGTCCACAATGTCTTGATAGGAATAATAGGAGGTATTTTCAACTCCAATATATTCCTTATATCCTAGTTGATTGAGTGCTATTCAGAAAAGACTTTTCAAGGATGCTCTTGAGATGCATTGATTTAGACCAAGTTGACAAGGTATTGTCTGAGTTCCATGATGGACTAGCTGGTAGCCACTTTGATCCCAAGGCCATAGCTACAAAGATTATGATGGATGGTTAATTTTTACCTAGTTTATTTAAAGACACTCATGCCTATGTGAGGAAATGTCAAAAGTGTGACTTGTTTGATGGGAATCAATGATTGGCTACCATGCCTCTTCACCTTATTTAGATGGAACAACCATTCATGCAATAAGGGTTGGACTTCATAGGGCTGATCAATCCTCCTTCTAGTGTTGGCCACAAGTGGGTTTTGATGACCGTGAATTATTTCACAAGGTGGGTAGAGGCCATAGCTTTGAAAGAGTCTAATGAGAGTGTAGTCCTAGACTTCTATGAAGGGATAGTGATAAGATTTTGAGTCCCAAACACAATCATTTTAGACAATGCATTAGCTTTCTTGGGAACAAAGACAAGTGAGTGGGAATTAAAGTATGGCATCTATCTCAATACTTTCTCTAACTACTATCCACAAAGAAATGGGCTAGTCAAGTCCAGAAACAAGAATTTGATTAGGATCATAAAGAGGGTAATGGAGAAAAATCAAAGGACTTGGCATGCTACGTTGAAGACATCTCTTTGGGTAGATAAGATCACTCTAAAGAGGGCAATCGAGAATTCACCATACACACTTATGTATAAAATGGAAGCTAGACTTCTTATCTCACTTGAGTTACCATCCTTGGATGTTGTCCATCAACTATAATTGATGGAGAGTGATAACTTGGACATCAGGTATTATGAGTTAATGGAGCTTCAATAAGTGAGAGACCAAGCCATGGATTCCATGACTAGCCTCTAACAACAAATAAACAAGCATTTTGATATGAGGTCTATGCCAAGGAGCTTCTTATAAGGTGACATTGTCTTGAAGTGGGATGAGGATCGAGCCAAGCTTGGAAGGCACATGAAGTTTGATGCCTTGTGGAGTGGCCCATATGTCATCACCCAATGCAAGCAACATAATGCTTTCCAACTCTCTATGTTTGATGGTGAAGAGCTACATATCTTAGTCAATGGGATATACCTTAAGCATTGTTACTAGGTTTCTTTTGTCATGTACATAGTTTTCCTTATTTTTCCTCATTTTCCCTAAGTACTTTTGCATAGGTTTGTTTGTTTTTTGTCCTGTTGTGTGTGTTTTTCCTTGTTGTTTGAGGTAAATATTTGTTGGTTCATAAGTCCTTACAAGGCTATTGCCAACTTTTCAAGCTACATCCTTAATCCATTCCTAATGGACTTTTAGGCCACCAGTCTTCCCAAGTATAATAGGCATGCTTTCCCTATGAGTCACTAATTTTTTGAACATTTTGTGAATCTTGCATGCCAAAATGGGCCCCCCTTTTTCTGCCTCTCCTTGTTCTTCATGACCTTTTGCCCTAAAACTAGGTCTTAACCCTTTAAAAATCAAGGAAAAGTTGCTTTTGTGTAGGTTTAGGTGTTGTCTCATCAATTATTGGTCTTTTCCAGTACTCACAGAGTAAATCGGGTTCTTATAATAGCATTACTTATAAAATTTACAAGTAATAAGCAAGATCATTTGACAAACCCAAAAGAGTCTATGGCTAGTTTTAGTAAAACTCAAGTTTTGAAATGTACTTTACTTGCCAATTTTCATGAGTAAAAGCTGAAGAGAAACCCAATAAGGGTTAGATTAGTTTAGTTTGGGTTTGTGGGATTACTTGACTTATGATCTTTCATGAATTGGAGTCATTCATAAACTTGAAAGGGTAAGGAGGAAGCAATCAAGTTTTTGACATGTCTTTACTTCAAAGCTTTTTGAGTAAGTCCTTTGGAAGAGCTTGAATTGGTCTTAGACACTTCTTAAGGTAAGTGTTTTTCCATGGAGGGAACCTAGGCATTCTATAGGGTCATTTACAATTTCCCTGAAGGGTATGTGCCCTTACAGGGGGCACTTCAAAGATGAAACAGACCTTTACAAAACTTTTGAAGGGTATGTTTGAAGGAAAAATGGACCTTGTAGAGGGATTTTTGTCAATGTGAGGACCAATAAAAAATTCGTGAAGGGAAACTAGAGGCTAAAATTGCCCTTATAAAGGGCATTTTGAGAAATACAAGGACCATTTCCGTAAGCTTAAAGGGCACTTTTGGCTCAAAATGCCCTTGTAGAGGGAAACCAGTTGAAGCAAAAGGGTAAAGACAAGAAACCCAAAGGGCACTTGATTTTTGGGAAAAGTGATAAGTAGAAGGATTTTTCCTTTGGACAAAATTTTTGAATGAATTCCTTCAACCATTTTGTTTGAAGTAAAATCAAAGAAAAGCCCACTCACAAAGAAGACCCACAAAGAGCAAGCAAGAAAAAAGCAAAGCCTTGAGGAGTAGAAACCCATCAAGAACCCAAAGGTCTAAATGAGTAAAGACAAAATAGGAGAAACCAAGGCAAAGGAGAATTTGAAGGAAATAGACAAAACATAGGCAAAGACAAAGTGAAAAAGATAAAACTCAAAATAATTCTAGATGCTAACAAAGACAAAGGGTAGAATCAATGACCACTCAGACTAAGACAAGTGGCATAGATAACTCAATAAGAGGAGCTAATACATTTAGGTAGAATATATCCACCACAAACCAATAAATAGGTTGGTGTTCAAACTATAGAGATCAACATGCCATGTTTTTCATGATTCACCATTAATGCACAACTAGTTGCATCTAAGCATTAAAGAGAGCATGGTCCAGCCAAAATAACTTGGGGATGTCTTTGTCAATTGCTAGGAGTATCCCATGCTTTTTTAGGCCTTAGACATCAAGGACACTAGTTTAGACAACCTACAACATGGCTCCCATCAATAGTTTGAAGAAAGTGATAGTAGCATGGTCTTTTGGTCTATGCAAAAGTGTTTAACTCAGCATGAGTTGCCATTCATTGAGTTGTCATCTATCTTATTTCCAGTTCTCTATATATTTTTAAATTCTCATTTGAAAAAATATCTCTCAAATGATATGGTGAAGCCCTGAAGGAATTTACCTTGAGTTAGAAAGAGCATTTTACCTCCATTTGAGCTTGCACTTCTGTATGTCTATGGTTTTATCTTATGTTAAGTCATTTTTATTTTCATGCTTTCATAAGTTTATTCTAGCATATCTAGTGCATAGTGATCTTCTTCTCTTACAAGTCATAGGAAGTGTCTGAATAAGTATAGGTAAGTGAATAGGCTATGCAACAGTGTGTCTCTAAACACCTCTAGTAGTTCTTACTCCCTATATCTCTATATGACTCCCTATTAAAACATTGATGCAGGAAAGGTTATCATTTGAATGAAGTGTACGCTTGTTATCCATGGTTAAAAGTGTATGCCAAAACTAAGTAGACCAATTTTTTTGGTGCATCACCTCTTATCTTAGGTCCCATTTTTATTATTTCTCTCCCTTTTCATCGCCCCTATCATTAACAATAGGAAATCTAGGGCCTCATGGTGCATCAAGGTTATCTGTCCCCTAATCTAGAGATTCATCCATCACATTTTCCACCCACAGCAAGAGGGATGTCTCCACTATTTCATGTGGATGAAGAGAGTTAAGCCTCCCTTCAGAAGGTGTAATCCACCGTGTCAACACTCATCACCTCTAATACCCTTGATTTTTAATTATAAAATCTCCCTGTTAGCTATAGATATTTTGAGTGACTCTATCATGTGCATAGGATCATTGATATATCCTATAAACATCAGACAAGCATTATGTTAGTCCTATTCAATTACATACTCAACTTATAATCTTACATCTATTTATCTATCATCATTTCACAACATGTAATTTTTATATATTATCCATTTCAAATGATTTCTACAATATTTATCACAATTTTACCATTTTCACTATCGATTTTGTTATGGTTTTAAGTAATTTCACCAATATCTATGATGATTTTACCATTTTTAATGACATTTCATTATTGTTTTAAATGATTTCTTTATTTTTAATGATGATTTTGATAAATGTTTCAACTATTTCACTGAACATTTCAACAAATTCACCAAACCTAGGTTAAACCATAATTTTTAATGATTTCATCATTTACCTTGATGAATTCACCACAATCGACACATAATTCAACATTTAGTAAATAGTGAAATCATTTTCTTCATATTTTCTTGGCAATAAATGCTAACAGAAGCAAAACAAAAAAATCTAAAGTGTCACTTATGCATCACCACTTCCCTTGAGACTCTAGTAAACTCATATGTGCTCGTTTGGATACCTATCAACTAAAATCTGGTCTATTTTGTCCCTGCAACCCAGAGCAAAATATAACAATTCAAATCTATATTAAACAAAAATTAATGAAATGAACTTTAAAAATTGAATTTCAAACAACCCCCACCCCATATATATTTCCCACCCATCACTTCATTTTTACCTTTTCATTTTCCATATCTACCCTCTATCATCTAAATTATTTATCATCATTATATCAATTTGATTAAATGATGATAAATAATTTGGATGATACAGGGTAAATGATATATCAAATGCTTACAACTATCAATCTTGTAACTTTTATCACACATCAAACAAACAATAAATTTTTTTTTATGGCCTATAGCTTACCATTGTTTGGATATATTGTTCCATCATCTACTCCTATGAACCCTGATTCCTTGAGCACCATCCAAATGTGTAGCCTATGAATGAGAAATATTATGTTTCCAATATATTTCTTTATTATTCACCATCTAGGAAAAAATCATTTTACACAAGCTCCCTATAATGTTTTGAGCATTTTTATTAAGAAAAGTAGCTTCATTATTGATGGTAATTGTTACCTTCATCAATTTATCTTCCCTTCAATTATTTTCAATGTTTATCTATTTTCATAAATAAACACTCAAGGTGGAATCATCATGATCATTTATATTTACTTGGGGTGGCTTTTTCCTCCACAATCATCAATGCTCTAACTTTTTTTTATTTTTTTTAAAATGACATTGCTTCATAACACTATTTTGGAGAGAGACAATTGTAGACATCTAAATTTCACCATTTACTTCCAAAATTAACTTTGACATCCTAACTCTTCACTACCCCCAATTTGAATTCATATTAACTTCATTTCCCTTCAAAATTTGAATAATTGATTAATTAATAATTAATTAATTAACTCATCCACACTTATGTCCTCTACAATAAATTCAAAATCCATATTTTCCACCTCGTCCAAACATTTTCCATGTTTGTCTCAAACACATGTTAATTCATCCCACCACCTTCCTCAACTTCCTCAACCACCTCATGAGTCATCTTATAAATGTTCAAGTAACTTTTGATTCATCCCTTAAATTTTCAACTATCTTGACCCATTCATGCTGAGTCACCCAACTTTCAACTAAATCACCCCATTCTTCTCAACACATGGATGTTAGTCATCATCCTTTGGGATGAGAACTCAAATCCAAAAGTTAGTTATTATTATAATTCAATAAAATTAGATTAGTCTCAATTATTCATCTCACTACCCTCAAGCCTATAAATTGACTTTCAATATTCTACTCAAATCATCCCCTTCAATATATCAAAAATCTATCAAAATATCCTTCAAAATTTGTTTAGAGCAAAACCATTTATAACCACACACTACCTAATTACCTTTGGTTTGGAGAAGCATTGAGCACTAACATTAATCCAAAAAGATAAAATATACCATTGATCACACAATGGAGAATTTTATAAACACACATTTCATGTGTTGTAAGTATTTCATTAGTTAGCTTTCTCTTATTGTTACTACTCTATCATAGAGGTTAGTGTATTTTAGGCAAGATTGTATTACACTTTATCTTGTTTACATTCTAAATTTGACACTATATAGTAGCATCACCATTTATTAATGCTGGGTGAGATTCTAAAGAAAATGTCAAAGCCAAATAAGTGAAAATCCACTTAATGTCTTGACTCAGACCACCCTTTGTAGCAAAGGTGAGTAGAGTAAAATTACCAAGGACACTGTAGGTCGATGGTCAGGACTTATTCATGCCTCTAGAAGACCCAACATTTTCACTTGCCATACCCACTCTGATAATGTAATATTTATCACTTTTTCTTTCTCTTTAGGGTAGTGAATAATATGAAAACAATATTCCCACTCTCCTTTCCATTTTATTAGTTTTAGTATGACTTCACAATCTTATAATGTTTCTTATAAATATAAAGTTAAGTCCATTTAATTCCTTATTCATTCATGATAGGGAGTCTAAGTGATACTTATCTAACAAAATAATAAATATTTGAGGTCACCCTTGAAGACTAAAATCTCACTCTCAACTCAGTTCTTCATCGTTTAAAATTCCTTGCAAGCTAGTATACTATATAAATGACACCTCATGATCTTAAGGACAATATAAATTTCATTTTTACTTAATTATATGATAAGTTTTCCATCTCTCTCTTATGTCCATAAATAGAATACATAATTTAAATCTAAACTCTAAATGACAACTAAAATTTTCCAAAATATTTTACTAAAATATAAAAATTAGGCAAGATTCAGCCTTCCATCAATAACAAATTTCCTAGTGTGTTCCACTTTTACCACAACCACAAGGCCAATATTTATTGATTTACCACCTTAGTAAATATCATTATAGAAAAATTTTATGGTATTTTATAACTTATTTTTTCATAAGTTCCTTAATTTTTTTCCTAAAATAGACATATTATATGAATAACTTTCAATTATCAAGATGATACTCTCCCCAACCATGGTTGGATTCTATACAAATATACAAAAAATAACATGTGCATTTGATGTTTTATCCCATTCCATAACTTCAATTTTGAATGACTAACAATATATAAATTCATATTAAATTAATTAAAAAATCAATTCTTATATACATTAAAAAATGAGAACATTAGAAGTGAAAATAATGTGACCATTGATGCCACTAAATAGAATAGATTAAACAAGATAATTTTTTTAATTTAGTCACTTACATTGACCAAAGTGAGAGGTGGTGGAGTAAATCAAAATAATTATAAGTAATTGTGACACTTTTACTTTAAAAAACATCACACCTCAAACATGGCTACTCTTAAGAGAATAAGAGCATCATGCTAATATTATTACAACCTAGTTCAATCCTTATGGCATGTGTGTTTTGATAGGGATTGAATAAATGGGTATTAATTATGATTATGTGGAATAAAATATGGAAAAGAAGAGCGCCTTGTTGAAAATGAATCTTGTTCATAAGAAATTGACTATCCTCATCCTGAAACAACCCCCCCCCCCAAAAAAAAAAATTTGGAATTATATATCAGAGTATATTTTTGGATGCATGTTGGACCTAATACATCACTTGATGATGCAAGTTATAATAATTTTGTGTACTCACATATGCACAACTAGAACTAAAAGAGGAAAACGAAGGTAATTAATTAGAAGTAACTACATATAAAGGGTGATATGGGGAATCATGTTACCTTCATATATGTTTATGGGGTTTGGGGCATATCGATGTATGCATAAATGGATAGGACATGAGTGCTTTATGTGGCACTCATTTTTATGCATAAGACCATTTTTAGGTCCTTAACCCTAGGTAAATACCTCACTGTCCTTAGTGGGTTTCATTTCCATGTGAAGATATTTAAGTTCTTAGGATCATTTTAACTGAGAAGGATTATTTTAACTTCTTATGTTATCATTCATGTTAAAATAGGTTTACATTAAAAATATAGCTTACTTTATTGATCTAATCTTATAATCAAACATGATTTCAGATAATTAAATTATAAACAACATCCATAAATCAATTCAACACCTATAGATTTATGTTAAGTATGCAATAGAAAATACTATTTCATAAAAGACAATAACAAGAACATATTGAAACTCAAGGCCTCACAAACATCTGTTAGTGCTACTAGTTGAGGTTTTAATCACCTTGGAGCCTAAAGGTCATTGCACCATTACCTTATTAGCTCACATAACACTCAATTAATAATCATGAATTTTTTTATTAGAATAAATGAACATTGATATAATTATGATCAATATTATCATTCATCAAATAACTTTCGTGGGCAGTCTATAATTGAATCCATGTTATGAGTTTATATTGGCATAGGCAATGCGATACAATAAGACAAAGATAATTCAAAACATAATACAACCAAGAGAATATATTCAAGTTATAATTAATCATCTAATCATTTATAAGGTTAAATGGAAGAACATATATATATTCGAATATTTTCAGTCATTCTTAGAATTTATATAAGACAATAAACCATTATCACCTTAATCATTCATAGAGAAAGGATTTTATTAAAGGAATGATTCTCTTTATACAATAATTTCCATTACCATCTAAGGGAATATATTTCATTATGAAAAAACACAATAAATTATCATATTCTAGATTTGAATAAGTATAACTAAGCTTGTATTCCATACGTCTTAAATGAACTAGATGATTTGTAAGTACATGAATAGAAAATGATTTCCATACAATTGAATGCACATAACTCATAAAAATAGAAATTTAGCTGAGTTTTCAAGTTGCATCGAACCCAAATAAAATGTTCCACTTAATAAAAGTTTAAAAATTTATGTTGGCCATGCCATGGGGTAGCAATGCAAACAAGTTTAGTTATCAGAAAAGGATTGAAAGCACATGCAGTTCAAAGAGATGAAAATCAGTGAGCATGCATGCTTCCATCATTTGTTTATGCAACATTAAATGAATTATAATACCATATTCAACAAATGCATCTATGGCATGAATCGGTGTTTAAAACCATAAAAAATGCTATAGGGGAGTTTTTATTTGAGGATGATGAAACTAAGAGGTTTTACCGCTCGACCTGTGCTTGCCTTATGGTTGAGGTGGATGTTTCTAAGGGCCTTCCGGAGGTGATTTTTCTGGAATCCCCCAGGGGTTCTTGAACGCAAATGTTAGATTTTGAAGGTTTACCTTTTCGATGCAGAAAGTGTCACCTAACGGGGCATGTTGCAGCACGGTGTACTGCAGGGAAATCCAAATCTAGAAGATCACCTTCTTGGTGGTCTGAAGCTGATCATGATCATTATTTTGCTAAACAACCCGAGGAAGATTCATCTGATTCAGAGAATGAGAATGAAAAGAGTATCCATTCTGAATCGATGGATCAGGAGACTCCGTTGGAGACAGATCCTGTTGAAGGGTCGGTGGAAATTGGATTATGTGATCTCTCTGAACAGATTACTAAGGAGGTGGTGGTTCCTCCACCTATTTTGAAGGATTCTCCTAGGAGCCAGATGCTGGCTGGTTCTCATAAGGATTTTGCTGAGGCATCGATGTCCCCTAGACTTCATGGATCATGGCCTTCTAAGGACTGGGTTACTGAGGCAACTAAGGTAGAGGATGGTTGGACAGCTATTAAGAGGAAGAAGTCTAAGCCTTTGGTCCCCCCTCTAGACATGAAACTTCGGTCTTGTAAAAAAAATATTAATCATTTGTCCAGCTCTTGAAAGCTGTTTACAGATTCTTGGTTAATCTGGTCTTGCTTATGCAAGTTCTAGGCTATTTTGTATCCTAGGTGTGCTTAAGGTTTATCTCTCTTCTGATGTAAAGGGTTTCGGGGTCCCTTCAAAACCTATTTTTACCTTAATCTAAAACAAATGTATTTCATATGTTTGAGAAATCAACCATGGTTTTAGAATCAACTCTATATCATTTCTTACAAGAATTCCAATCTAATTACATTCTAGGCAGTGTTTATAGTAAACTAGCTAATTCAAAGAATTCTATCCATGTCTATGAAATGTCTTATATTAAATGAGAGAAATATATGAACTCAAAAATTATTACTTATTCCATAAAAATTTTATTATTAAATTATATGATGAAAGTAGCACTTCCATATTTAATATATGCAATA
>JARHVA010008349.1:412500-417500 GCA_037957365.1 Torreya grandis
ATAATGAAATAAGTAAAGTCCAAGTAGGCACCTAAGGTCGAAATAGAGATCGCATGGGAGGACCAAGAAATCAGAGTTATTTATGGAGATGAGAGGAGTTTTTTACAGGCCACAAAGCAAGATAATGGAAGGCAAAATGACTCCAAGTCATCAAACAACAATCAAAGATAGTGGTAAAATAATAGCACACAAATGAAATACGATAAGAAAAAATACTAAAATAGTGACATAACAATGAATAAATCTATATATCTAATGATCGAGAATATAAATGAAAATCATGAATACCTATCAGACTTGTTTGATTTCTCAAATTAACTCTGGTACTTGATGTACCACTACCATTAAATGCCTATCTCATTAGATGGTACCTACAACAACAAAAGTACATCATTAGTACTTGACTAAATAATCAATAAATGATTACATAATTGTAATGAAATATCAACTACAATAATAATTTATAAAATTATTAAGTGCTAAAAAAAATGCCAAGTCATCAATCATGCAATCCAAATACCACTAAATCGAGTCCAACCATATAATCCAACATAAGCAATGGAAATAATAGTCAGTTATACATCAACAACAATAACCATAATGTTTTAAACAGTATATCATATCATAAAAAGGTGGGATTGTAACACATCCATGATGTCATACCTATGGTTGACTCTCATGTTGTCATCCAATATATAGATAACATTTGGGCCTCCTTTGAAACTACCTTTCTTCCCACTAATTTGTATGACTGAGCTGGTGCATGATTTTGGGTGGACTTTGTAGACAAGAAAGCTCTACATATAAGAACTCTTATCAAAGTGCATCTATTTAGATGATTATTAATTTTTATTAAGTCTTATCTATAAATTTTGTGAGTTTTGTTTTGTTGTCTGTGCCTATAATCGAGGTTCTTGGAACTAGATTTGGAGAGAATATAATTTTTTTGCTAAATGTGAACTTTTGTAATAAGCCTATGAATGAAAATTTTCCAAGTTGTATAATAAGTTAATTGAATGTGCCTTTATATCAATTCTTAAGGGATGACCACACGTTTAGAAGCCTAAGAATAAGAAGGTCAGTCGAAAGGAGAGTTTCATTTAAATATATGACCATTTGTGGGATATGGATAGATAAAGATGATGAGGACAACACTGTTTGATGGATTTAAACCTACCTTGCATTCTTGTCCCTAAGGGTAAGTGGTAAATTTTGGATCCAAGCTAAGGCATATAGATGCATAAAATTATTTTTAGCAATCACAAATTTTTTATATGTGATGAATGGTGATCTTGAGGAAATATATATCTTCACTTGTACTTAGGGTATAAAAATAGGTACTCATTAAATTCATAATTTAATTAAGGATTAAATGGACTAAATCAGACATGATCAAGTATTTGTGGCTAGGTTTTAGTTATCACATGACTCTTTTAAACCCATTGTGTAGTATAATAGCTTTGTGTTGATGTTTTATATGGAATAGTCTTAATGCCTAGCAATTGATGGCCCATGGGAAATGGTGGCATATCAGTGAAATTACATTGTAAAGTAAGTATTTGTCAAAATATAATATTTTATTATTTTGGAATGATTTTTACAAAGAGATGTGAAAGTTCTATATGCTTTCATGGATGGTTACCAGAAAATGAATTTTTCTCATAAACCAACTTATTTACTAATAAATAAAAAACTAAAAAATTATTAAAATAATTAAATTTGGATCACAAATAATCCAACAAACTCCCCCTTGATCTAAAGGGGAATAGAAGATTAATGAACTAGAGAAATGACTCTGAAGTCATCAAAGAAACTCTGTCACAATTTCAACTTGTGTATTTTACCTCTGGCACTAACCAAAAACTCATGTCACTCTATAAAGAATCATATCTATATGAGTTATGGCAAAAATGGCTGATGAACATGATCAAGGCCTTCTCATCTCCAGTGATCATCTTACAATACTATAGTAGAACATGATCAAGAATGTCCAACTACATCAACCCAAATAAGGTCCCACATAGGAACACATCTAAGTGACAAACATGTAATCTATATGGAACATCTTTCTAATGCCCAATAAATGCTAACAACCTTTGTTCAACACTACTTATGCTAGTAACCCCTATCAACTTGTATTGTCATTGATGACCAATCAAAGTCCAACCAATGCCTAAATATTCTCCCCTATCAAGTGAGAGGTGAGAATTCATGCATCAAGAGAAATACAAAAAATTGACTCTATCCACTCCATGCCATGAATATTAGATATAGAAAACCAAAAATGCAATTGAAAGTAAGAACACAAGCCAAAAGTTGCCATTCAAGCAATGAACCCATACTTTAAGTGAATAGCTAACTAGAGAGAGTAATTATCCTCCAGCATCTAAGGGATCCTCCAATCTCCACTTTGACACTCAAAGGTTATCAATCATGAGGTTCCTGAGGGACCTGTAAAGGATGATGTGTTCATCAACAACATAAGCAAGAAGTGACATTATGAAAAAATTCATTTTAAAGGTGTCAATTTCCACCATTAATGCACCTTTATACAGCATTTAAATAATCATATATAAGTTTCAAAACTTAAAATAAACTATGACATTATGTTTGGAATGTTTGAAAACCTATAGTTTGACTGGTCACATGACCAATTTTAGACAAAATGGTGACGTGTCATAAAAAATATAACCAGTGTTACAACTTACACTCTTATATCATCGATTATTTTTTAAAATTTTTCAAAAAAGGGAATATTCCTTTTTGAAAAGGCATATTTTATAAGGTCATTTATGTAAAATAATTTTTTTTATAGGTTTTGAACCCATGACCTCTCTTGTGCAAGTAACTAAGAAAACTCAATTATCCAACTTGCATGTAAGCTTGCATGAGACACATTCTATATTATTTAATTTACAAGTGGGAAAACTATATTTATAGGTGAAAAAATTTCACCACGGTGAAACTAGATTACCCTCTTCTTAGTTTCCTTGATTACTTCCTTTGTTTAATGGGACCCACAAAATGAGAATAAAAATTAAGCAAACCTAATTCAACATCGAAGTAAAACAAAAAATTGAATATTATTATCTCAAGGATTCCATACAGGTGTGATTCTTCAAATGATGAAGCTATATAGTGTGTTAAGAGGGCCTAAGATAGCTTTTGTATGTGTGTATTTCAATTTTTATCCAACTGAGATAGTGACACAAACTATACATGGTTTCTCTTGCTGATGGCTTGTCCTCATGTAGCTTGCCTTGCATCTAGAGCTTGTTCATGTAAGCATAAATTTTTAGTGGGTGTATTAACTAAAAACATTAAAGGAGAACATATTCCTAAGACAAGATACCAGGGTTCAAATTTGAACCTATCAATTTCTAGGTTGTTTGAAGGTGGTCTGTTGTATCTTTCTTTCCAATGCCTAAGGAAAGAAATAATTGCATATTTACATCATAAAAATATAGAGAACATTCTCCTTATCCACTAAATTCTTGTTCACTTGATAGGGAAGTGTCACATGTAAACCCAGGCTATGATGTAAAAATCTTAGTAAAGAAAAGACTGGGAAGATACTCTTTGTCCCATATGTGTGAATTCACCACATAATGCAATTCTCTTATTGTGTTTTTCTCATGACAAAGGATGCCACACTTATATGTTTGATACAAGCTAAAATCACTCTAAGTGTCTTGATCAATTAAAGAATATGCATGATCTATTAGGTTTGATATGTACAAGATAGAACTTATACATCTCAATGCATTTGAGAGAAATCAAAAATAAAATAAATTCTCAAATTTATTAAAAAAATGTATTAATTTTCCTAGAGACATCGTACTATCAACCAATATACAAATTATGTATACAAATTCACAATAAGGCCTTCAAATTTCATCAATATCCATTCTTCATAAACAACCATGCTCAACCATGCTCTGATACCATTGATGGCCCAAGGGAAATGGTGGCATATTAGTGAAATTACATTGTAAATTTAAAATTTTGATAAAATATAACATTGGATTGTTTGGAATGATTTTTACAAAGAGATGTGAAAGATATATATTCTTTCATGGGTGGTTACAGGGAAACTAAATTTTCCTAGAAGCCAACTTATTTACTAACAAAGCAATATATATATATATATATATATATATATATATTATTAAAATAATTAAGTTTCGATTAGAAATAATCCAACAGTAATATCACTCTAGGATGTGTTGGAGTAGAGATGTCTATCTAGAATCTATGACAAATCATTAATTAAGTGTGTTTTCAAGGATAGGTCTTATTGGAAAGTGAATCACTTATTTTTGAACTCTCTAAATAGGTTGAAACTCTTTAGGTTACTCAATTAAAATCTATTATAACCATGGATTGTTGTAATCTCATTAATAGAAATGTATTTCAAACCTTTATGTATTATATAAGAGAATACACAAAGCTAATGAATCCATGGATGTCACAATAACATATCAAAGACTCCTTATCTATGTAATAATATATACTTGGTGGCTAAGGGTATTGGACCAAATTGTAGTGGTAATGTGTTCTCACCAATATAAATTTGAGCATGGCCATTGAATCTTTTTATTAGTTTTGTCATTGAAAGTATATCCTTATATATGCATCCAAAATGTGAAATAAGTTTGATAATGCACATATTCACACTTGAACCATTATCAACCACAAATATTTTTAAGGGTTCATGATCAATGTAAGCTTGAATAAACAAAGAGTGCAAATTAAAACCATCATCTACTATCCCATGTTTTGTTAATGTGATAAGTGGTCGTGTTGGAACCGACACATGATATGCACAAATGATTTCATTCAAAGTATGTTGTGTCTTTATATGAGGATGATAGAAGTAGGTGGATGATGTGAATTATATATTTAATTAAATTATGATTTGTTTATTATTTCTTGATCGATATGTTTAGGCAAAATAACAATGAATATATTCATTTTCATGCTCTCACTTGTTTGTGCCT
>JARHVA010008349.1:422500-506659 GCA_037957365.1 Torreya grandis
AGAACAAGTGGGGTTGCCTATTCTTAGATGATGTAATACACCATTCCCAATATTGTGATCTTTGTCCTAAAGTGAGTTGATATCGGAGCTTATGAGTGATCAAGTAATCTTACATATTCCAAAATATATCTTATGTGGTTAGGCACATCCGATAACTAAAGATGACATGCATTAACATATTCATAATTCTATAGACTCTTGGAAGGGAGGAGAAAAAGTATCATATCATGAGATAAATTTCATTATTGCATGATTAAGCTACTGGTTAACATAGGTATACATTAACCATGATTTATGTAACCATTACTTTGGAAGAAGTGATGGTTTTACCCACATTAGTTACACACTCCTAGTAACAATCCATAGCAATTTAGGTGCCCATTTTTTAGTGTTTTCCAAGATTCAAAGGATTCAAATAGTCACTCCATAAGGCACACAATTTGAGGAAAAGTTGACCTAAAATTTAGATCTATCATATTAGCCATGTGAACTAACTACTTCCCTACTCTCTTATATGTAAGAAATGATTGTAATACACTTATAAAAAATAATTCACATAAATATATCAATTAAAAGGGTGCATGAAGAGTTTTTATAGGCAAAGGAAGTCATAGAGTGATTTGTACATTTTGGAAACATCTCATTATTTTGATGCAAGCCTAGCACCATGAATTTTCAAAGAAACTCATGAGGTATTTTTATAGAAAATGTGTACTTATCTAAGGCTATCAAAGGGTCACATGGTTTCAATTAAAACAAGTAATGGTTACAAACATGGCTTGTTCTTAGACTTTATAATGGTTCAGTTCATCTTCCTGGGTGATCCATGTACCCATTGTTATTGAGTTTGTTTATATATATAGGCCTTTGGGATAGGTAAATGAATTTAGCGGAATTTGGGTTCAATAATGAAATCAGAAGTCCTAAGTCTATGTGTCATATTTATATTATTATGTTTGCTTGTGTTGTTTGTTACATGTTATGAATTATCAAATAAAAGTTGTAAGAAGTGCAAAGCATTATGTAGACATTTGCAAAATTGTTAATTATATTGTATCCATGAAGGCCACTATATGGGAGTAAACTTGTACTTGAGAATGACATAGTGGAATGAGGAGGAGTAAGTGCCTCATTCTGTTGGATTTTTCTCATCTTTAGTTTTTCTAGGCTAATTCTATGTTTTATGTGTTTTATACGTACTTATTACTTGGATTCTATTTTTATACCATCTATTTTATATTACTTTATAACTTGTTGATGTGTCATGTATCCACACTTTATGTGAAGACTACCTTAGGTTGTTTTGTTATCAACATGTGATGCATTATGTGCATAATATTGTTAATATGCACATTTAATGTCATTTCTATCCTCACATGTTTGATAAGATTTAGGTGTACCTATGTAAATATTCCACCTTCTACTCTATCAACCGTTATATCCCACTAACTTATTTCTCTTCCTATATAAGGATCATTTGTGTCCTTTATATATTGATTAATCAATTTGGTAGAGATGTGGTCATTTAGGAGAACCAATTATCACTCTTTGATCCTTAGTATTATTCAAAAAAACTTTATTAGTTCTACACTTATTTATTGTATATACCTTTTTTTGGTTAATATATCTATGTTATTGGTGAAATCTCTCACCTGAGTACTTATTTGTGGGTTATATTTACATGAAGAGTTTTGTGTGCCTTTCAGTTTCTTAACATTGAATCAGACCTTATTGTTGACATAGTATTTGAGTTACTCTTCATAGGTAGTTTTTTATTTATTTATTTTACATAAAATTTGGCATTCCCATACAAATTTTTTAGCCACCAAGAACATATTTTTTAGCTAACCCTCGTTATGCATTTTCAGAATTACCCACTAGATATTTCTTATTTGAACCAAATCTACATTTTTAATCCAACACTCATACTTGGGTTTTTATTTGAGCTAAATCTACATTTTAAGGTCATTTCATTGAGTGAGTTCTATTTTAAGGAGATTTTTTTTCATGTTCCATCTCTTATTGTCTCAAATCTAATTTTCCCCTTGATTGGATTCATATACATGTTGCAAATCCACATGTGGAGGAGTTTTGTTAAATAATTTTCTACCATTTTAGATGTTAGAGGGTTTTTGATCCAAATCATACATCCCCATTATGTTAATAATGATATAAATAATAAAATCTATATTTTATTTCACGTAATTGAGACACCATGATCTCATTTGGTAAAAACTTTGATTTCAAGGGTAAATATACCTTTTTCTAAATTTCTGGGGCATCCATGAGCAAAATTAACATTTGTATTACATCCACAATGTCCAAAACCCCCTTAGGGGACCTCTATCTCAATATTTTTTGTTTATATTTGTATATTTTAAATGTATATGAGTTTTTAAAGAGTTAAGGCATAGAGGCATTTCTAGAAAAGAAATTACATTTTATTGAAAAAAAAATTAACTTAATGTATTTTTTTATTCAACCATTTGAGATATTTTCCTAAATTACAAGAATTATACACACACACACACACACACACACACACACACACACACACACACACACACACACACACACACACACAACTCAAACATTGAGTTGGTGTTCACCTTATACCTGTGCTCCACGCACACCACAAGTGCTCCACGCACTCCACAAGTACTCAAACGTACTTCAAGTAGATCTCCCCTAAACTTGCAACAACCTGCACCTCAATAGACCTTACTTATGGAAGGATCTTCCTTGCCTTCCTCTTTGCTCTGAGTACACACATGTACTCCAAGTAGATCTCTCCTGATACTGCTCCTTGTTGTGTTTTTATCCTCTCTAACTTTGCACACTTGCAAATGAATCTGGTTCTACACACCTGTGAACCTTGACCGTGCACACACATACACTTGCATATCAATGATCTTACTTACCATGTAGATCTCCTATAGAAGCCATGCTCACCTGATGACCAAGATCATACACTCCTGAAGAACCCTACTGATTCTCCAATCCAGCACCCACCTTGGTACTGTGGCACTAAGAGTAACACACCATTGGTCACCTCACACACACATAAGGAGCTTATAATAATGCTCTCTTATTCTCTAGCACAACTTACAATACAATCCATGAGTCTATTAAATATATCTCATCCAAACAATAATTAGATCCGCAGCTTTGAGTCTAAACATAGCTCTTGACATGCAAACACTTGGTTCGTTAGCTAACTGCCCATAACATCTGCAGTCTGAACCACACATGAGACTGACGTCAGTCCCTGTCTGTTTGGGGGTCACTGACACTGACCAATCTCTGAATGACGTCGGTTGCCTTCTGGTCTAATCCTACCAAATTCGGTTGGCCTGATCGACGCCAGTGTCTTTGACACTCTATCAACTCCTCCAATGGCCTTCTCCATGTCTGCATCAATGAAGCTTTTAGCTCCACAACTTAACAATCTCCCACTTGGAGATAAATAGCTACACTGTACCTGTACCTATACCCCATCTAATTTGTTTCCTCGTTTGTATCCCTCTTCAAGCTCAATCTTGAAGACAACCCACCACACAACCTGTGGTGTACCACCTGTCATCCGAGTACCCTACCACATCCGCATCTACAAACACATGTAGTGAAGTCCTGACCCTGAATAGCATGAATCCTTGCTACTGGTCCCTCTCAAATACCTAAGAACTCACTTCTCTTAATTGGCTCCTAACTCTCTAACAACACCCACTGCTTGGGCAAACTCAGGTCTATACCAGACCTCATGTGATTTCAAACACTGAACTGTCCAGCCTTTAGTGTGCTCTAATTTTGCATCCTAAACCTCACCAACACCTGATTCACATCAGCTCCCATTGGAGACAAAATCAACCTATGATCTCCCATGTCTCCCATGCCAAAGAATTTTGTTGCTCCAAATTCTTTATAGCAAACCACTGAACTAATCTTACCCTTAGCTCAATAAAACCCTATATTTACAAACCTAATAGCAAACATACCATCCACATACAGTAACAGAATGATGTCATGACTCATCATCCTCTTAGTACGACAAACCATAGTAGTTACCCTGACATTGACTGAAGCCATGCTTCGTCCTCCACCTGTCAAAACCTGTACCACTGTCTTACAGCTCCTCAAGACCATATGCCTGGCCTTCTATCTCACGTGTCTGTTCTCTCTATTTTTCAACTAAGGAATCCATTCATCTCTATGATTTCATACCTGCTGGCAACCCTACCAAATCTCTGCTTGGTTCTGCATCATATACCTGCCACGCTCCCACCTGTTTCCTGGATCCTTCCTACTCTGCAGTCAGCAACTAGTATAAAGAAGACGAATAATGAATTTGAGGCTTACTTACATCTTCAATCCTTTGTATGGGTGTTTGAGACTCCTTAACAGCTTGCTATCCACCCAAAATTCATTACAGTGACTGACCTCGATCACCACACAGTCTGCATCTGATCGACGTCAGTTCCTGTGCCTGTCCTGAATACCAACCTGCCGACGTCAGTGTCTCCTTCTGCTGACATCAGTCCTCATGACCGACGTCGGTCTTACCTACCACCAATGTTAGTTTTCATGCTGATGCTAGTACCTGTGTTTCCTGTGAGTGATGAATTTTTACCCGTGAGCTCCTTTGAATCAACACCCATGTCCAAACTGCCCTGCCTAGAAGTATCCAGCCCATCCACTGGTCTCTGTCTGCCATCTCCTCCAAGAACACCAAGGCTTTCCAATTTTTAAGCCTATCAAATATATCTATCTTCCACTTAAGACCATGCATCTCCTTCCTGCTCATGTGACCAAGCCTACGAAGCCACGTCTCTGCAATAGAAGAAGAATCAGTAATATAAACAAGTAGATAAAGAGTACCTATTTTCTTACCACCATCTAATTCAAGTGCATCCACTATGAGAGTTCTCATGCATCTCTCATCACCTAACCTTTCTGAATAAATTAGCCACATCTCCAAACCTAGGACCTGCATGACCTCCTTCAACACCCATGTGTTGGTCGCCTACAATTTCAGCTTCACTTCCCCTTTGCCTATTATTTGGCAAGGCTCACTAGCTCCTCTATCTGGAGCTGTATGGAAAGAGGCAACTGAATCTGTTATCCAAGATTCAACTTTATCTAAAAAACCTCCCAAAGCATCCTATGCAACAACACCTGCAACATCTGCATCTTCAATTCCTTCATGCTGATATGCTATAATCAACAATCTTCTTTTACCTGCTCTTTCTTTCCATAGGACCGTAAGAGACCATCTGTGCTTTTCAACTCCTCCATCCTTAGCTTACTTTGATCTGCCATTGCTCTACTCCTACTCAATCAGAAACCCCTGAGAGTGACCTGTAACCAAAACACAAAACCGCTTCCTATAACCTGGCTCTAATACCACGTGTTGGGATATGAATAACTAGAAGCACACAATTGATTACCAAAATACAAGCAACTTAATATGCGGAAATAACTAGAATCAACAAGTAACTATAATCTAGAAATAACACATGATATGAGAGACAATATACAACTTGTATTAAAACTCTTGCAGAAAAGAATACAATAAAGAAGATGCCACTTCTTCTCCACCACCTCTTCAGAGGCTTCCCACACCTCAAGTGAATAGTAATTCTCTCCTCAAAGCTCTCTCTCTTAGGTCCCAACACCCAACTCAAACACTAAGTTGGTGTTCACCTTATACCTATGCTCCATGCACACCACAAGTGCTCCACGCACTCCACAAGTACTCAAATGTACTTTAAGTAGATCTCCCCTGAACTTGCAACAACCTGCACCTCAATAGACCTTACTTATGGAAGGATCTTCCTTGCCTTCCTCTTTTCTCTGAGTACACACCTGTACTCCAAGTAGATCTCTCCTAATACTACTCCCTATTGTGTTGCTATCCTCTCTAACTTTTCACACCTGTAAATAAATTTGGTTATGCACACCTATGAACCTTGACCTTGCACACACATACACCTGCATATCAATGATCTTACTTACCATGTAGATCTCCTATAGAATCCATGCTCACCTGATGACCAAGATTTCACACTCCTGAAGAACCCTGTTGATTCTCCAATCCAACACCCACCTTGGTACTGTGGCACTAGGAGGAACACACCATTGCTCACCTCACACACATAGAAGGAGCTTATAATAATGCTCTCTTACTCTCTAGCACAACTTACAATACAATCCATGAGTCTATTATATAGATCTCATCTAAACAATAATTAGACACCTAATTACAATAATTAGATCCATAGCTTTGAGTCTAAACATAGATCTTGACATGCAAACACTTGGTTCGTTAGCTAACTACCTGTAACATCTGCAGTCCAAACCACACAGGAGACTGATGTTGGTCCCTGTCTGCCTGGGGTCATCGACATCGGCCGATCTCTGACCGACGTCAGTTGCCTTCTAGTCTAATCCTGCCAATGTCAGTTGGCCTGACTGACGTCGGTGTCTGTGACACTCCAGAAACTCCTCCAATGGCCTTCTCCATGTCTGTATCAGTGAAGCTTTTAGCTCCACAACCTAACACCACCTATATTTGTCACCTCTACCATGTATTTATAGTCAAAATCATCGTTACTTCTCAACCTCCAACATAGTCACTACTCATAACCCTTATGACCCTTGCAACCACCACCAAGAATACAACCCTCCAATAACCTATTAGAAGCCATGTGACCCCCCACTAGGTATATTTATCCTCCAATGGTAGTGTTTAGCCACACAAGTCCTATATTTTAGCTTTTTTTCTTAATGACTTGTACCTTCTAACATGGGAAACTTGGGAGGGTGATTTTTTATCAACTTGCCTAATTTTTTGAGATCTATGCCATGATGTAGTCAAATTTTCATTTTAATTAACCATTGTTATATAATTTATAGTTTTTTGCTTGATCTACTGATTAACTCTTATTTTTTGCACCTTTAAAAGGCCATGAATTTTGATTAGTAACTTAGATTTACATGTTATTTTTTTTTCAAGTGAATTAATTTTTAGGCTCTTTACAGGACTGATATATATATATCTATTTTGATTCTATCTCAGAATAGTATTTACAATGTAAAGTGTTTTCTTAAAACTATGAATCACATTACTTTACACACTAAGAATAGGATCCACCTTGTTTTAATAAGGGACCACTTTTTAGTACTTCATAAATCCTGTAGGTGGGTTTTTAATATGTATATTTTACTTGAACTAAATTATAAATTACCATGGAGTATTTTATATTTTTATCTTTATCTACATTCATGTATGTGTGTGTGTGTGTGTATGTTTTGTCATACACCCTTTTCTCATATCAGTTGTTGGGTCCTCCATGTGGCATATTAACCACTCTCAATTGGTGTGCTTCTTCATAGACCTACCACAATAAAACCTTCTGAGATATTGGTAGCTATGATTTATTCACCTTCAGACTTGTTTAACTAAACTACCACTTTATCTAATTTGACAGGTATTAGTCCTAGCTTCTTGCAAATCCCTACATGCATAACATTAATAGAGGCACCAAAATCAACAAGGCAATTATGCAAATTTTTACCAAATATTCATACTATTAATTGATAGGGTGGAACCTTGGTCCTAGTATTATGTATTATAGCATTGATATTAATAGTAGCCTTTTGTTTGGGTTCACTTCTCTTGTCTATAAGAAACTTAAGAAGTAAATCCCTTTGTTCATAGATTTGTACTACTTCATGGTGGGTTATATTACCTTTTATTTTCTTCATATCATCCACAATGTTGTAATTCATTTTGCTAGTGTAGGGCTAAATGCCACTTGAATCTGGTGGAGGTGGATCATTTATAGCTTTAGGATCAAGAGGTGTAACAACATTGTCTGGTGGAGTTGAAGTAGTCAAACGTTGGTGTGCCCTACTCCTAAGAATATAGTTTCCTCTCTAGTATTGTTGGAAAGCTTAAATGTCACTGTTATTCTCTTAAGGCTCATTGTATTTTATATTATGAAAGTCTAAAGTCTCTAAATTCATGGCTCTATTAAGTGATTTTGATGAACTAGGATCATTATAATGACTTGAAGTATTATGATCATTTGGGACAACCTCATGTTCTTGCATTTCCTTTTGAAGAATGTCAAAAGCATGACAAAAATCAACATAGTCAAGTTCCCCATGTTGGGTTGTGTTATACACAAGTCACCAAATGGGTAGGGTGATCTCCATGATATTGATCTCAATAAATTTATTGGATGAAGACTCAACTTATTTCTTCTCTCTAATAAATGCCTTGTTATTGCATTGGTAAGTGAAATTTGAGGTATAATTTTGACTACTCAAGAAACCCACTTATTTTTTAATTTTTGTAAATTATTGCTTAATCTCTAGACCATATTTAGATTTCCTCTAACTCAAGTTTGGCTGGGTATTGATATGAATTTTACATATTATTCATTACAACTTGAACTAATGCTTAATTGTAATACTAATGCATAACTTCATTAACAATTAAATTTAAAAATCCTAAATTATGATTAGGGGTGACATGTTGTAGATTGAAATAATTCATCATTGAAAGAGGTTGTGGTAATGGAACATTTTAATTTGTAGGTAGGATTAAGTTTAACACTAGCATGTTTGAGAGAATTTTAGGAATGAGAGGTAGCACTTGCCCTTATGGATTGAGTTATTTTTCCACTTTTATTATTTAAGTATATTTAAGGGTAAAATAAAAGATAGTTGGATCACTCCTTTAGAATGTAGTAGCATTAGGTTCCAATTTGTTCTGAACATTTACAACACTAGTTGGAAATTTCATCTATATAAGGTTGCTCCAACTTACATATTTTGAAAATGTGTGTTAAAATTAATTATAATCTCCTTATATTTCCTTATCATGTAAGTAAAATATCAATATAAGATGCTTGGATCCATTACCCAACCAAACTAGGATAATAATGTGTTACTAAATTGATTCCATCCTACAATTGAATTCTAATGGAGATTTAGGAACTAATCCTAAGCTTGATCAAGGAAGGTGAAAGGGAATAACCTATAGGGTACATCTTCATACTCAATATTAAGGAACCTAAGGTATGTTTTTTAAGATGTAATTATTTATTATACATTCCTTCTAGTGTTTGGATTAAAATTTGGAATGTAACACTCATGTTTTTTAAGTAAATCATGCACGTCATCAAAAATATTTATAGTGGATCCAACTAGTTAAGCTACATCTATTTGGACTGGTCTATTGTTGACAAATTATGAGGAAGGTTTTGTTGAGTAACCTAATCTTCTAGATTTTCCTTATTCAATTCTAAGACTTATATTAACTTGAAGAGGACAAATAATTAATCTTCTATGACCAACCTAATGATCCCTAAAGAAGACTCTAGAGTGAAAAACACTAATTTCTATTTATATGGGATTTAATAGTGCAATTAAGGTAAAATAATAAGTATGAGTTTACAAGACCATAAATATATAATAAAAGATAATTTTAGAGTATTATTAATTTCAAGATCGAAAGTTTAGGCCTTGAAATATTATGTTGGGCCCTCCTTTTATCACCAATTTCTATTGGGCTTTATTTGGGACCCACTCAAAATGAAGCTATTGAATTCAATTATCTAAGAGGATAACAGGAGTCTACATCTCATGGGATGAGTGTCCCATCATTTTTAGACTTTTTTTGGGGATTCAAGGGTTAAATAAATCTCAAAAATATTTAGCTAGATGAGTAGTAACTATTACCACCAGATTTTAAATTGATCTCTTTACCTAAATTAAGTTGTCTAATGTTGTGATCTTATTGAATCCATAGGTTTACTATATTCTTTCATAAAATGAGGAAATTATAATCTACTAAGTAGGACATATTATCATTAAAAATTGTAAAAGGGAAGGCAAGAGTAAGTTATAAAAGGGATGATTCTTTGACTAAGGTCAGAGGTTCAAGTGTTGAGAAATAAAAATCATGGTTGGATGCAATTATATCACTAGGCATCATCATGTTTAGCTGTTGCATAACTTCAATAACTCAACGAGAAAGACAAAAAGTAAAATATGAACATATAATTTAGAATATCTATGAAAATAAATTAAATACATAACCATGTAGCTATTGCACACAATGACTTGATGAAAGCTTCAAAATAAACAAAATAAGAATCCAGAATCAATTAAACTAGTTAATGCAAAATTTGATTATATATTCACTTTAAAAATCCAACAATTAAATAAATTATTGGCATATATTTATTCTCTCAAATAAACATCCTTGATTAGATAATCATGAAAAAATAAATGAGAATGATATGTGCAATCTTGGCATAATCTTGACAAAGTTTTAGTTAAAAAATAGTTGACCCTTTACAATGGCAAGCATTGTTGATTATATAGGTTTGATAATTAGACACAATGCTTTGATGAATAACCAAAATTTAATGGTATGATGCCTAAAATTAAATTTAGTAACTAATTAAAGCTTATATTGACACAATACTTTGATGAATAACCAAAATTTAATGGTATGATGCCTAAAATTAAATTTAATAACTAATTAAAGCTTATATTTCTGAGATAAAAAATCAATAAAGGATAAAAACAAGTCATGGCACAATTCCCAAATTATAACCATTTTTAGGATGAAAGAGGATGAAATATCCAATGCCTTTCAAGCTCCAATGATCCAATATTTATTAACTTTTAATTATTTTCACAATCAACTCAATGACTCAAATAGGAAAATTCACTTTATTATAAAAGAGTCCAAATGATGGATCAACTAGTTCATGCTATATGCTTTCCATTCTCAATTCCACATGCTTATGTTTGTGATGTAAAAGATTATATTAAATATATCATTTTTTATTAAATAATAATAACTGATAGTATTTGAATAATAAATTATTCTAATCTATAAATAGGTGCAACTCCTTCTTTTGATGAAGTTATTGATGTCTTTGAATAGTGAAGTAAACTTATGTTGTACACACTCTCCTTGATTTTTTTTCTCTCCCTCCATCCAATTTCAAGTATTGATCTATTTTTTTCTACATTCATGTTCATTTTCATGCCCTGATATTAGCCCACAATGTCTATCCTATTTTATTGTAAGCCTTTTTATAATTTGTTTTCATTGATAGTGACTATATATTTTCTTTTGCTTTTTTGAATGTGGGACTTCATTCCAAGATCCTTTTCAAACTAATAGTTTGATTATTCTCAAGCTTTTGTTTTGTTCTCCATCCTTAATATTTCAATACAAGCTCTTGATTAACTATGCTTTGATCATTTCTTAGGCCTATATATTTTCCATTCTACCTATTTCATATTATATAGTCAACCAAACCATTCGTCTTTGTATTTTATTATGCTTAACAAAATGCATTTGATAATAAATTCAAACCATCACCTACCCATCCTTTATCTTCTTTACTCGGCCATCAAATTTAGTTATGTTACTATGTATTGATGTCATCTCCTTCAATAGGGTGATACCACATGTTGAATTTTCACATATTTAACTCTCCAATTGTGTATAAATGTAATTTTGACACTTATCAAAATCTAGATTTTGGGGAGGTCTTTCAGCTTTCATAATTGGATTTAGATACATTTCATAGGACAAGTCCCCATGATCATGTCGCATGACATGATCTCATAGCTTATCAAGTATTGAATATGTACTCACACTTCTAAAATTTGGCTTC
Source organism: Torreya grandis (assembly GCA_037957365.1). Taxonomy (NCBI): domain Eukaryota; kingdom Viridiplantae; phylum Streptophyta; class Pinopsida; order Cupressales; family Taxaceae; genus Torreya; species Torreya grandis. The sequence continues at coordinate 434,209 of JARHVA010008349.1, forward strand.
TTAAGAAGTGACCACATGTCACAATCTCAAAACTTCAATCTCATATTGTATATATAAACCACTTAATTATGCATTGCCTTTACATATCTCTGAATGCCTAAGATCATACCACATTGAATTATCTCAAGACTCTAAGGTATTTGACACTTAAACATTTTAATAATAATTCATATGTGTTGACTAAATAAGAGCATGCCATGCGTCATGGTTTTAATGTTCTTTTACATTTGATACTTAGTTGATTTTAGAATTATGTTTATTTGAATTTTTCGTGAGATCCAAGCCATCAATGATGCCACATGGCATCTTTATGTTGAATATTCCATCAGAGGACTTTCTTGTTTGAATAAACCCTCTTAATACTTAGTTTTTATGATGATGTCATGTGGCATCATCATGGTCCTTAAGTCCTCAGAGCTTCTATGGAATGTCATTGAAATTTCACTCCCTTACTCTCTGATATTGATCCATGTGGTATAATCTCAAGGCTTTAGGCCATGGGATGAATATAATTTTTTTTTTGCTCATATCACTCAATCTATCAACACATGGATAGATCACTAAAGCTCAAGATCTGACATAACTTTGAACTATTGACTGCTTCCCTCTGATATTTGGGTGCCCAAGATTAGGCCATGTGTTAAAATATTGTAAGGATGGAGCTTAGAAGGCTTAACAATTTTTAAATGAGCCACCTCCCATAGAATATAAATGCCCATGATTTTGAAAACTAGAAAATATCGATGGCTTGAGGTCGTTAAAATATGTATACAGAAAAGTATAAATTAAAAATAAAACACTGGAGTAAACAATTTATAAGATAATCAAAGATTCAAATGCAATAAATAAACAAAGGAAAACTTGATTTTACATATATCAAACATAGCCATTGACTAAAATCAAGGTAATTTCACATAATTTAAACCACCAAGGAAACTTAATCGACTTGAGAAAGTCATAGACAAAGTTGTCTCAAAAGAATATTTAGCCTAGTTGACATGGATAAATGCATTTTAAAGCCTATTTTAAATGAAAGCATGGTTAAACAAGCACCGATCTGAGTTAAATAAATCATTTTTAAATGTTAAATGAATATTTCAAATTGATAATATGACCATTTAAAATTCTTTAATAATTAAGTCTAAGGTCCAAATGTCATAAACTATTTAAATTGTACCTTTTCTATTTTAATACCTAAAATAGGTTATGCTTTAAGAATTAAGGTACAAATATTTGAAGACAAAGACCTTTAAATGGACAATGAACAAAATAAGCTAATTTTGGAGGATGCACAATAATGGTTTTCAAAGGAAGAATAATTAAACCTATAATGAATCACTTTCAATATTGATCTTAAAATGACATGAATCACCTATAAATAGTAATGAATCAAAGCTAAATTTTTCTAAAATCAACCTCAATTGTCCAATTCTTAAGCTTGAACTTTAGACAAAAATTGTTTAGCCATTTTGAAAAATTGGCTAAGCAAAGATAAGTAATTTTAATCAAACCAACTTGAAACATGAGTTAAATACTAAAAATTAAAATATAAGACATCAAATTCAATGAAAATCACAAACAAGGTCATACAAGTATGCAAGAACATGAAAATAAAATAACTATGTTGTAGCAAGAGGGTCCCCATGTGATATTTTGAATAATGCGACATGTTGGATGCAACAAAATCTTTTGGAAAATTTTAATTGTCCTTTCAATAATATAATTTAGTTTTATATTATATTTATAGACTCAAGTTCAAGACCAAAAACTTATAATAAATTAATAAATCAAGAATAATGTTTATACAATCCTCTAGATCATGAGATGTTATTTCTTTCAAATGACTAGCTTGCAAGGTGTTTTCAATTGTGTAGAATTGAGTTGAAAGTGAAACTTTAGATTTTTAGGGTGTTTTAAAATAATTTATATTTTTTTAGATAAATATCATTCACACTCCCTATCATGAATGGATAAAGGAGACTGCCTAAAATTTATATTTATAGGTGTTATTAAAAATTATGAAATCACACTAAAATCATTAAAATGGAAGAGAGAGAGAGAGAGAGAGAGAGAGAGAGAGAGAGAGAGAGAGAGAGAGAGAGAGAGAGAGAGAGAGAGAGAGAGAGAGAGAGAGAGAGAGAGAGAGAGAGAGAGAGAGAATGTGTTTCCATCATATTCTCAAGATTGAAGAGAGAGCTATAATCTTTAGTCATGCATTATCAGAGTAGGAGTAGTGGAATAAGTTGGGTCTTCTAGAGGCATGAAGATGTCCTAACCATTAACCTAGAGAATCCTATGTCATTTATCTCTACTCACCTTTATTGCAAAGGGGAATGTGAATTAAGATTATGAGTGTATTTTTTATCATTTATCTCTAACATTCTCCCCAAAATCTGATTCAACATCAATGAATGGTGATACTATAATTTCAATCTTCATAGAATCACTAAACCTACTACAGTATCCATTGGAGGTATAGGCCATTTTTTCAACACTAATGATATTATATTTTATCATATTTTTCATTCTATAATATTTCAATATTATCATATTTTAATATGGTGTTTTTTTATTCCTCTTATTATGCAGTTTATATCACTAAATATATATTAAAAACTTATAAATTATGGTTATGGTTATTCAATCATTAAAATGATCATATTATTGGAAAATAATTATGGTGTTTGAAAATTATTGTGGAATTTGATTAAACTGATAGACTATGAATTAAAATTATGGTTAAATGAACATCACATTTGCATGTGAAAGCATTGCTTTGCATACAAAATCATCACAATGGTTATGTATGAATTGCAATTCTTTTATATGTAAAATCTTCATATAGCATACAAAAGCATCACACATGATATAAAATCACCATGAAGCATACAAAATCTTCATATAAAAGCATCACATATCATAAAAACTCAATTCATACCATATAAAATCATCGTATAACATATAAAATTGTAGTGTAGAGAACAAGAAAAAAAATCCATCATGGATGAGAACAAGAAATTTATTGTCAACAAGATTCATTTGAAACAACATGGTAATATTATTTTATAAGTTTTTTACACATAATCATAGTAATACCCACTTATTACATGAGGATTGACCCAGTGAGTAAGAACATCAAAACTATGTTCTTCTCTCAGAGTAACCATGTTCAAGGTCTGATATTTCTTGGAGTAAAAGTGGTATAAGTAATTATAATTTTTTTGGTCTACTTCACCACCTCTAAAATTATTTAAATTAAATGGAAAAAATAAAATTATTTAGCTTGTTAAATTCTTTTTATTGAGTGGAGCTAGTGCTCGGCTTATTTATGGTTAGAATGTTCCCGATTTTACATGGATATCAAAATTGAAAAACATTTTATATTAATTTACTAAAAATGTATACATTATTAGTTGTTAAAAAATAAAGTCACTATAATGAAATAACACTCTAAATGCATGTGCACATTTTGGTATATTTTTGTAGAATATAACCATATTTGGGAATAACACCCTCTCATTCATTTAGAGTTAATAAAATAATATGTCTATTTCAAGGTAAACTTTAAGGAACTTGAAAAACAATTATAAAATTGGTGGTGATTTTTTATAAAATGTGATTTTCTAGGGTGTCAAATATAGAAATATTTACCTCATTTATGAGAGAAAAAAATAGAAAAAACTCATAAATTTCTTGTGGATGGAATGTCGAATCTTGCCTAATTTATATAATTTATTAAAATATTTTTTTGAATTTTTGTTTTCCTTTCAAGGTTAGGTTTCACTTGTCTGTTCTATTTATGGACTCAAGTGAAATATGGAAAACATATCATAATTTAATAAAGTATGAATAGTGTTTCTACAATCATAAAGATCATGAGGTGTCATTTTTATTAGATAACTAGATTGCAAGGTGTTTAGAATGGTGGATAACTAAGTAGAAAGTGAAACTCTAGTCTTTGAGGGTGATCTAAAATATTTCCTCTTTTGTTAGATAAATATCAATCGCACAAGGTTCCCTATCATGAATGGATAAACTACCAGTTTCCCTAAAGGGGAAATTTACACTAATAGGAGTGTTTCTTGATGCTTTGGTGAAGTAGGGTTATGTAAAGATAAATAGTTTAAATCGACATTTTTATCACACTCAAAACCCATAACCATTGACTTGTTCTATATTTTGTCCAAAAATCATTAATAAATGATAATTTGATAATTTTTATGGAGATGATGGTGTAAAATGAGGTTGTGTGTTCATTCATAGAACATGAAAATGAGGCATGTTAAGAAGACACATTCCATTTTATGATAAGATTAACCAGCAACAAGGTGGTGGGGAATGGTAAAGCCATACAAAAATTGAAGTGTTTAAATATTTTAAGGTGAGTTGGGTGTTTTTGATATGTGTACCATAGATGTCCTTATTATTCAAGAATACTTCTCATTTTAAATTTCTAGGAATTCAGAGCATGAGTATCAAATTGTGGCAACTTGATGTTACCTATGGTGAAATAGCAAACAAATAATGTTTAACTATCACCATAAATTTATATTAATTAATGATTAGGAGCCATCATGGTCTAATTATCTATGAAATGCTAGTATCTATTCTAATAATTAGTGAAATATTAACCAAACTTAAGATACAAACTAATCTAGATGGATATTTATAATGAATTCTAAGCTACAATGATCTAGTTAAAAAAGAGCAATGAGATGAGTAGGGTAGAAAGAAAACAATTGATTGTTTATCTTAACCTCAAAAATTATGGAAAATATTCAATTGCAATTGAGTATGCATTCAAACCAATATATAGTGCAAAGTATCCTAAGTTCATATCTCACTATACACCAGGCAAACTTCAAAGGATGATGTAAAGAATCACAAGTAAGAACTAGGTTTACTTTAAAGATATAGTACTATTATCAAATAACATTTACACATCTAAATATAGAGCAAAATTAAGTGAGGAAAACCTTGGATCCTTCAATTAATATAGCATATACATAAATTAGAAACCCTATGATCAAAGATGTAGCCTAGAATTAAAAGAAACTATTCAAATTTTAGACACAAAACTAGAAATTGAGAGAAAAGCTATATTAACAATTGACATATCAAATATGGAAAATATTTGTATAATTCCTATATTATAATAATTTCTCCAAGTATACAAAATTTGCTCAAAATTCTTCCCTTTTATAAGATGGTAATACATGCCTTTTATATAAAGATAAGGTAGTACACCGGCCAGTTATAAGATACAACTATACAAAAGATAAGGACAACTATCCTTTAGAAAGCTCTAGAATAATCTTGTCTCTCAAAATTAGACTGACCTAGAGATAATATGCTAACAAACTAGAAAATTCCTTACAAAATAATATTCCCTATTTCAAATATTAAAATGTTTTACAAATAAAGAATATCAATCAGTTTGGTGGGCCCATTGCGAGGGACTTCCATGTTGCTATTATAGAAGTTCCATGGCCTTCTAATGTTTTTATTTAATAAGCTCTAGATCCACAACTAGATTTAGGAGTAAAACCTCTTCCTAATCAGCTAGATCATTAACATCCCTATCATCTCTATCCATAGCTTCTTTTATTCTCTTAGCTTTTACAATATTTTCCTCTATCATGAAGATCATGCCTAGAATCCTACCATTATCACTACCTGACTTGCCTTAGATCTTAACCTTTACTTAATTCATCACTAAAATTACTCTATGTTTGTAATCTACATCATGAATAAGACCTAGGGTTGTAATTTTGGTAGGATTAGCCATCATAGTGCCTAGGGGTTACTCAATCCTAGTGATCAATTCTTTATCATCAGCCAAGAGTCTACCCAAATTCTTTGTCCATGCACTTAGACTCTAGATTTTATCCACTACTATTCCCAATATGGAATTCAAGTGAGCCATGGTAATATATTTGAATTTAAGAATCATGTTCCCAACCAAAATGCTAATGATATCCTTTATCTTGGTCTCTACCTCTTGTCACTCTGTTATTAATCCCTTAGCTACCATACCTTGTTGGCCTAAGGCATCCTATCTTAGCTTTATTGATTTCAAAGAATCAAACATATCAAAGAATGATGCTTCAAGCATGGTTATTATTGCAGTAGGCAATGATAAAATGGCATGTTTCTAAGTTTTCCTTTTCCTTTTCCAAATTTTGAATTTTCTATGTCATGCCCCTAATGTTAGCTCTGACTTGGGCATTATGAGCCTTCGATAGGCTTTAAATATCTTCCTCATGGATAGGAACCTCACTAAGTTGCTACCTTCAAACTAGAGTTAAGCCTATAAAGGGCTCAACCTTCTAGAAAGCGAACTCCTCAATTCCATCCATGGCTTTCCTTGTTGTGACCCTTTCCAATCCAGTTGTCTCTGGATTGAACTTCACAGTGGTGGATGTCTCTGTGAATTGTGGAGGTTATGGAACCTCTATATTTATGTTATTTAATGCTCCTATAGAATCCATCTTCTTGACATCTAGGCTTGAAGTAGTCAAAATCCTTCTTTCTTCTTGTTCTTTCATTAAATCCCTTATCCATGGCTTAATTTCTTCATGTACATCAACATTGATAGATTGGGTCAAGGCCTAAGAGTGGGAGTGGGAAGGGATCTTCTATAGATTTTCATACACAAACCAATCAAGGATGATTGGTTCATGAATAGGGAAATCCAAACTAAACAAGTTGATCTCACTTTTAGGATGTTTGAGGGTCAAATTTGGCCTTTTCCTTGATCCAATAGAGACCAATGCCAACTTTTCCTTTCTCTTTTCTTGATGTGCCACTGGGACTATGTCAAGGGATATTTATTTCCTTTTCTCTTCCTACCCAACTTGTTTTACTTGAATTTAATCTTATTCAACAGTTGCTTATTCTTCCTTAGAACCATAATCCTTATCAAGGTCTTTAAGGGCATGCTCTACTATTTCATCAGACTCAAGGGCAATCAACTCCAAGTGCTCAATTACAGATTGTGGTGTCTAAGGGGAGCTAAGGATGAAGTCCCCTCACCAGGTCTTTGATCCAACTTATCCTTGATAGTGTCTTATACATTTTGTGCATGGGGATATGGGAGTTCCATTTAAGGTTGTTCCTAAGGTGGCCTATAAGGTCTAGGAAACAAATGGTACTGTAAGAGATGTATTTGCCTTATGTCCCCTACTAGGTTGTTATCATTGGTCAGTCTATGTATAAACTTGAGGTTGATTCTCTTAAACTAGGCCAAAACTTTCTCAAAGTTACTAGCTTTTATGTACAAGGTGTCATGAGGGCCCATTTTATGCTCATAGACTATTTTGGTTAGTTACTTGTTCTTCAAATGTGTGCCTACTACATTCTTAGGATCTCACTATCTAAGATCATCTAATTGAAATGAAAAAAGTCCCTATGCCTAGACATGGTGTCCACCTGTTTCCAATCTTTTAAAAACATTATTCCTATGGTCAAAGAAAAGGGATGGAGGAGACCCTTCCTTTTTTATTTGCATACTTCATCAACACCATGAATGAGATGAGATGTAATTTCCTATTTTTCCAGCTTGGGAGGAACATAGATAGGCAATTTATAGGGTTGGGTTAGAAATCCCTCAATTCTAATAAATATATAATCTAGATAAAACCAAATATCACCCATCAGCTACACACATTTCTTGATCAAAGGGTGAACCTTGGGCATGGGAATTCTCATGATGGTCTCCACCAACATAGGATAGACACAATCACATATAAATTGCATGTGGTTCCTATACTTGAAGATGTGCAGTTTTGAGTAGTGGTGGGAGATGGTGGTTTTACCTTCAGGAGAGTAGTTCTTGATGCCGGGGATCTTAGTGGAAGCCATTAGGGCATCCAACAAATAAGATATCATGTAAAATTTCTTGTTTGTCTTCCTTTTGGTTGCAGTGAATTATTTTCTTAGGAAGACACTAATCATATATCCTATTAGAGGGACAAGCTCTTTCTCCACCATAAAGTAAACATATAAAACCCAAGACTTGTTAACATAAGTGGTGATAGGAGCTTTAGATACTCTATTTAATAGGGTCATGATTACTATAATCCCTTACCTAAACTAGATAATGGGGATCCTTCCCTCAAAATATAAAAATACATGGTTTCTTTGGAACAACCATGGTCTAAGGATGGTGTTTAGGTCATGCTCAGTGGCCCATCCTTTGATTTTGGATAAGTCTACATGGGGTTTTGGTAATTTATAATACCTCATAAAGGATAGTGGGGAAATGTAGGCAAACCTCCTAGATATTCTGTCATAGATAATCCAATCACCATCAATTCTACAATAAATGAAAAATAGAGAAGGGATGTTAATGCAGTAAAGTACCTCTGATTTCAAAGTTGCATGGTGGAGGCTATGCATTTGACCATGACTAGGTCATAGTATTTTATTCTTACTATGGCAATCTTATGCTCCTCCTTGGTGATGGGTTTTAGTTCCTTTATGGTAAAGAAGAGTTCAAACCATTTCTTATTTCCATTGTTCAAGGCGATGACATCTAGATCTGTATCCTTGAAAACCTTTTCTTCATTTTTTATAGATAGGTAAAAATCTATCTCATCTCTCAATTATTGTCTTTGAGTTGCCATGGATTATATGAATGCAAATTATTCACAATTGTATTGTAATTGGTCTCTAATTATCTCTTTTGCATTTAAAAAACATAATTAAGCTACCTTTTGAATTCATCAGTAATCAATCCAAGTTTACTTAGAGTCCTTTTATGCAAGTCTAGGGATTAGAAGCTTTAATAGTGGTAGCTCATTTAGAGTTTATCTCATACATGCTTTGGATTTGATTTATACCTTTGCCTTTATACTTTTTCATTCTGGGGCATACAAGATCTCTTCCTTTTTTGTTTTTTGTTTGTGTGGTGGTTATGTGGCATCAATATATAAACTTTCACAAAAAAATTCATAAATCACTTTTGAGCACTAATTATTAACATTTAAAAATTCCCCCATTTGCTTTACACCATCAAATCAAGATCCTGCGAGTGACTGTGAACTATTGATTATGATCTAGGACCTCATTCATTATTGGCTCATTTTGGTCTTGAGTCCTATGGTTGTGCTACTTGGCACCTCCATGAGGTCTCTGAGCTCTATTACCTTTGTCATTTTCACTTTGAACATCTTTTCTACATGCATCAAGCCCATGGGCTCTCAGAGATTCATTGAAAAAGTCATTGGCACCTTCACACCATTAGATCATTCTCCCATGATCAAGCCTGAACTGTAGGATCTACAAAGATGCACAAGCCTTAAATTAGCACATAGGCATAAAATAACTTAGGCTAAAATTCTTTTACCTAATTCTATTTCATATTAATAAACACAAATAGACTTAGGTTAAAGCATTTTATTCTAAGTTTTAAATCAAAGAACTAGGCAGGGACTTAGGTTTTAAATACCTTAGGCTAATGTTTCTTTTGTGTTTATTAAATATGAAATGAACTTAAAGCTAAAATGTTTATACCTAAGTCTCCTAGATTTATACAAAGGGGACCATGGATAAATATTTTAGGCCAAAGTTTACGTTGAATTTAAATAATACAACATATATTCTGGCCTAAAATATTCATGTCAAGCCTATAAAACATGCTCAAAAGGGTCAAAATGGTATAATGATCTAGTGCCAAATAAATTTTTATTGCATTAATAAACAAACTAAAACCTTTGATTAAAATCATTTGCTCTAAGTTCTACATCAAAAATATTGTTTGAAATAAGACTTAGTATAAGTCTATAGCCTAAGGTTCATAGTATTTAAATAAAATATAATAGGGATCTTAAGGTATAGACTTAGGCTAAGTTCATTTTGCATATACTTAGACCATAAGACCATTTAAATATTTGCAGTTCAAAGATTTATAGGTTTTGATCATCTTTCAAGGGATTTCATTAGTTTTCAAGGTAGTTCATAAGCTTTTTAGCAACATTTTGCAATGCACCTTAGTCTTGATAAAAATAATTCAATAACTTAAATTTGATGATCTCATAGACATCAAATACATCCTCATAAATGTCAAATAATGATCCTAATAACGTTAATTTGAATCTCATGAAGTTCTAAGATTTGATGGGTTTAAATTTGATGGTTGTACATACATCAAATACATCCTCACATATGTCAAATAACGGTCATGCAGACATCAAATATAATCTCATCAAACTCTTGTGTTCCAATGCGAGAGTGCCACTTAGCACCTCCAAAAGGCCTCTCAGGATCTCAGACTCAATTTACTCCATTGGATCAAGAATAATGATGAATCAAGATCCATCCAATCATGATTTAGGATCTTGCTCATGATTGGTCTTTTTTGAAATGTGGACCCCTTTACTTTTAATCTTTGAATGTTGCAGTGACACATGGAAACTTTGCAGAGCTCCTAGGCTTTTGAATTTTCAATGATTTATTCACTCCATCCAAGTAAAAGGTTGTAAGGATGTGTGGATCATTGGATGTTATGAGTTATATGCTTTTTAAGTTAGGATCCATTTCTTCCGCACTTCATTGGATCAAGGCCCGTGATAAAGCGTAGATTGTTGGATCTACAAGATACATGGAAATTAAGTTAGGACCCATAATAAAGGAAATTCTTAGGATAAAGTGTTAAGTCTAAGGTCTTGTTCATATTAATAAATACATCAGGGCCTTATGATTAAAACTTTAGGCTAAAAGGGTAACAAAGGGACCATGTTATAAAATAAAAGGGACCTTACAAAACTGAATATAGGCTCAGTTAGAAATAATAAGGAACTAACGGGGAAGATACTAAAAGGGACCAAACATATTTTAGGCTAAAGTTTTATTTATGTTAAAAAACATGACTAAGCTTTAAACATGAAACTTGTTCTCAAGTCCAAAATTAGTTTAAAATTCTCATGCCAATTAATTCTTGCCAAATTCAAATTTGAACTGAGGGTTTGTGCTAGGGTTTTAAAACATGAATCCATGAGCAAGAATGCAATGAAACCTATAAATTAAAGACATGAATACTAGTCATTAGTAAGGTTAGATAAGCTTAAAACTAACCATAAATCAATACCCAAGTTTGACATAGTGGATGATCTTCAAATTCTAAATAATATCCAAAACAGGCCATAATTGTAAGTTTAGGCTTCAAAATATCTCAAGGATGCCAATTTTTTAAAAAAGGGGTATGTTGACCTCAATATGTGGTGACCATGATGGTGAGGGGCCATGGTAGGTGGGTTTTTAATATGTATATTGTACTTAAACTAAATTATAAATTACCATGGAAAATTTTGTCATTTTATCTTTATCTACATTCATGTGTGTGTGTGTGTGTGTTTTATCATACACCCTTTTTTCATATTAGTTATTGGTTCTTCAATGTGGCATATTGGGCACTCTCAATTGAGAATTTTGGTGTGCTTTTTGATAGACCTACAACATTAAAATCTTTTGAGATATCAATATCTAAGATTTATTCACCTTCAGACTTGTTTAACTGAACTACCACTTTATCTAATTTGACAAGGATTAGTCATGGCTTCTTGTCAATCCCTAAATGGATAGCATTGGTAGAGGCACTAGAATAAACAAGGTAACTATGCATATTTTTACCAAATATTCATAATATTAACTAAAAGGGTAGAACCTCAGTCCTAGTCTTATGTATTATAACATTGATATTAATATTAGCCTTAAGTTTGAGTTCACTTATCTTATCTTTAAGAAACTTAAGAAATAAATCTTCTTGTTTAGTGATTTTTACTACTTCATGGTTGGTTATATTACCTTTTATCTTCTTCATATCCTCCACAATGTTGTAATTCATTTTTCTAGTGTAGGGCTAAATGTCACTTGACTTTGGTGGAGGTGATCATTTATAGCTTTAAGATCAAGACGTGTAGCAACATTATCTAGTGTAGTTGAAGTAGTCAAAGGCTGATGTGACCTACTCCTAAGCATATAGTTTCATATCTAGTATTGATGGAAAGCTTGAATGTCATTGTTATTCTCTTTAGGCTGATTGTTTTTATATTAGGAAAGTCTAAATCCTCTAAAACCATGGTTTTGTTAAGTGATTTTGATGAACTAGGAGAATCAAAATGACTTGAAGTATTATGATCATTTGGGACAACCTCATATTCTTGCATTTCCTTTTGAATAATGTCAAAAGCATGAAAAGAATCAACATAGTCAAGCTCCCCATGTTGGGTTGTGTTATGCACAAGGTACCAGATGGGTAGGGTGACCTCCATGATATTGAACTCAATAAATTTATTGGATGAAGACCCAAATTATTTCCTAGCTCTATTAAAGGGCCTATAATTGTATTGGTAAGTGAAAGTTGGGGTATAATTTCCACTACTCAAGTAACCCACTTGTTTTGTAAAGTGTAGTGAATTACTGCATAATCTCTGGACCATTATTTGGATTTCATCTAACTTAGGTTTTGTTGGTTATTGATATGAATTTTACATATTATTCATTACAACTTGAACTAATGCTCAATTATAATACTGAGGCATAAATTCATTACCAATTAAATTTAAAAATCCTAAATTATGATTAGGGACAACATGTTTTAGATTGAGTTGGTTCATCATTGAAAAAGGTTGTGGTAATAGAACATCTTAATTTTTAGGGTGGATTAAGTTTAACACTAACATGTTTGGGAGAACGTTAGGAATGGGAACTAACACTTGCCCTTAAAGATTGTCTTATTTTTTCACTTTTATTATTTATGTATAGGTAAGGGGAAAATCAATAATAGTTATATCTCTCCTTAATAATGTATTAGTATAAGGTTCCCTACATTTTTGGACATTTACAACACTAGTTGGAAATTTCATTAATATAAGGTTGCTACGCTACTTAAATATTTTGAAATGTGTGTTAAGATTGCTTATAAGATCATTATGTTCCCTTATCATGAAAGTAAAATATTGGTAGAATATGCTTGGATCCATTACCTAATCAAAATAGGATAAAAATGTGTTACTCAATTGATTCCATCCTGTAATTGAATTTTAATAGAGATTTAGGAACTAATCGTAATCCTGATCAAGGAAAGTGAAAGAGAATAACCTATAGGTTACATCTTCATAATCAATAGTAACTTGAGGTATGTTTTGTAAGATGTAATTATTTATTATACATTATTTCTAGTGTTTGGATTTAAATTTCGAGTATAGATCTCATGGTTTCTAAGCAAATCATGCACATCATCAAAAATGTTTATAATGGATCTAACTAGTTAAATTGCATCTATTTAAACTGGTCTATTGTTAACAAATTGTGGGGAGGGTTTCTGTGGTTAACTTAATAGTTTGGCTTTACCTTGGTGAATTATAAGACTTCTATGAAATTAAAGAGGAAGAGAAATTAATCTCCTATGACATAACCTAAATCCAGATCATGTGATCCCTGAAAAGACTCAAGAGTGAAACAAACTCTAATTTCTATTTGTATTGGTTTTAATATTGAAAAGAATGGAAAATCATAAGGATGAGTTACAAGACCAGATATATATAATAAAAGACAAGTTTAGAGTATTCATAATTTCAAGATGAAAATTGTAGGGCATGAAATATTACATTGGGCCCTCCTTCCAACACCAATTTATGTTGAGCTCAATTTGTCACCCACTCAAAATGTAGCTATTGAATTCAATGATCTAAGGGGATAAAAGGAGTCTACATTTCACGATATGAGTGTCCCATCATTTTTATAATTTTGTTGGGGATTTAAGGGTTAATAAATTTCTAAAATGTTTAGCTAGGTGAGTAGTAACTATTATTACCAGATGTTGAATTGATCTCTTTACCTAAATTAAGTTGTCTAATGTTGTGGGCTTGCTGAGAACATAGGTTTACTATATTTTTTCATAAAATGAGGAAATTATAATATAATAATTAGGACATATTATTATTAAAAAAATGTAAAAGGGAGGGAAAGAGTAAGTTATAAAAGGGATGATTCATTGACTAAGATCAGATATTCTAGTTTTGAGAAATAGAAATCATGGTTGGATGCAATTATATCACTAGGCATGAAGTTTAGATATTGCACAAGCTAAATAACTCAATGAGAAAGACACAAAATAAAATATGAACATATAATTTAGAATATCTATAAAAAAATAAATATATAACCATGTAGCTATTGCACACAATTACTTAATAAAAGATTCAAAATAAACAAAGTAAGAATCCAAAATCAATTAAACTAGCTATTGAAAAATTTTATTGTATATCCAATTTCAAAAACCAACATTCAAAAAAAAAAATTTGCATATATTGCTTCTCTCAAATCAAAATCCTCAAGTAGATAATCATGACAAAATAAATGAGAATAATAAGTGCAATCCTGACATTATCTTGATAAAGTTTTAGTGAAAAATAGTTTACCCTTTACAATGACACTCATTATGGATTATATAGGCAGGAAAATCAGACCCAATGCTTTGATTCATAACCAAAATTTAATGGTTTGATGCCCAAAATTAAATGTAATAACTAATTGAAGCTTATTTTCTTGAGATAACATATCAATAAAGGATAAGAACAAGTCATGGAAAAATTATCATATTATAAGCACTTTTAGGATAAAAGGGGATGAAATCTCCAATGCCTTTCAAGCTCCAATGATCCAACATTTACTAAATTTTAATTCTTTTCACAATCAAATCAATGACCCAAGTAGGAAAAGTCACTTCATTGTAAAAGAGTCCAAATGATGGATCAACTAGTTCATGCTATATTTTTTCCATTCTCAATTCCACATGCTTATCTTTGTGACATAAAAGATTATTAAATATATCATTTATTTATTAAATGATAATAACTCATAGTATTGGAATAATAAATTATTCCAATCTATAAATAGGTACATCTTCCCATTTTTATAAAGTTAGTGATGTATTTAAATAGTGAAGTAAACATATGTTATACACACTCTCCATGATTTTTTTTCTATCATCATCCAATTTTAGGTATTGATATGGTTTTTTCTACCTTCATGTTCATTTTCATTACCTGATATTGGCCCATGACATCTATATTTTTTCATTATAAGCCTTTTTATAATTTTTATTCTCTCATAGTAACTATTTAGTTCTTTAGCTCTTTTGAAAGTGGGACTTAACTCCAAAATCCTTTTCAAACTAATAGTTTGATTATTATTGAGCTATTTTTGTGATTCATCCTCAATATTTCAATACAAGCTCTTGATGAATTATGATTTGATCATTTCCTAGGCCTATGTATTTTCTAGTCTACATATTTCATGTTCTATAGTCAAGCAAACCATTTGCCTTTGTATTTGATTTTGATTAACAAAATTCAATTGATAATAAATTCAAACCGTCACCTACCCATCCTTTATCTTCTTTACTTGGCCATCAAATTTAGTTATGTTACTATCTTTTGATGTTGTCTCCATCCGTAGGGTGATACCACATGTTGAATTTTCACATATTTAACTTTCTATTTGTGCATACATGGTGATTTTGACACTTATCAAAATCTAGATTTTGGTGAGGTCTTTCAAGTTTCAAAATTGGCTTTAGATATGTTCCACGAGACAAGTCCCCATGATCATGCCACATGACTTGATCTCATACCTTCTCAACTATTGAATATGTACTAACATTTTTTCACTCTGGCTTCCCAAAAAGTGGCCATGTGTCACAATCTAAAAATTTCAAGCTCATATTATGTGTACAAACCTCTTAACTATGCATCACCTTCTCAGATCTCTGAATCCCTAAGATCATACCACATTGAATGATCTCAGGACTCTGAGGTATTTGACAGTTTAACATTTTAGTAAGAATTTATGTGTTGACTGAATAAGATCATGCCATTCATCATGATTTTAGGGTTACTTTGCCTTTAACACTTAGTTGATATTAAAATTATGTTTATTTGCATTTTTGGGTAAGCTCCAAACAATCGATGATGCCACATGTCATCTTTATGTTTTATATTCCATCAGAGGCCCTTTCTTGTTTAAATTAACCCTTTGAGTACTTAGTTCTGATGATGATGTCATGTGGTTTCATCATGGGCCTTCAATCGTCATATATTTTATGTAATGTAATTGACCTTCTACTCCCTTACTCTTTGATATTGGTCCATGTGGTATAATCTCAAGGCTTCAAGCCAAGGGATGAATATAAACTTGTGTTTTGCTCATATCACTCAATCTATCGACACATGAATATCTCACTGAAGCTCAAGAGCTCACACAAATTTGAAATATTTATTGTTTCCCTCTGATATTTAGGTTCCCAAGATCTATCCATGTGTCACAATCATGTAAATTTTGGAACTTAGAAGACTTAATTTTTTTTGAATGAGCCACCTCTTGCAGAATATAAATGCCTATGATTTTGACAACTGGAAAATATTGATGGCTCAAGGTCATTAAAATATATATTAAAACTAATATAAATTAAAAATAAAAACACTCAAGAAAACTATTAAAAAGTTAGTCAAAGATTCAAATGCAACAAATAAACAGAGAGGAAAACCCAATTTTGCATATATCAAACATAGTCATTGACTAAAATCAAGGTAATTTCACATAATTTAAACCACCAAGGAACCTAATCAATTTGAGAAAGTCATAGATAAAGTAGTCTCAAAAGTGTAGTTAGCCTAGTTGACATGGATAAAGGCATTTTAAATCCTATTTTAAATGAGAACATGGTTAAACAAACACCGATCTGAGTTAAATAAATCAGTTTTAAATGCTAGATGGATATTTCAAACTGATAATATGACCAATTAAAAATACATTTATAGTTAAGGTTGAGGTCCAAATTTCATAAACTATTGAAATTGTCCCTTTTCTATTTTAATCCCTAAAATAGGTCATGCTTTTAAGAATTAAGGCACAAATATTTGAAGATGAGACCTTTTAAGTGGACAAAGAACAAAATAAGCTAATTTTAGAGGATGCAAAAGTAATGTTCTTAAAAGGAAGAATAATTAAACCTATAATAAATCACTTGATCTTGATCTTAAAATTACATGAATCACCTATAACTAGTAGTGAATCAAAACCAAATTTTCCTAAAAAGCAACCTCAATGGTCCAATTCTTAAGCTTAAAATTTAGACAAAAAAATGTTTAGCTATTTTGAAAAATTGGCTAAGTAAAGATAAGTAATTTTAATCAAACCAACTTGAAACATGAGTTAAATACTAAAAATTAAAATATTTGACATCAACTTTAGCAAAACTCATAACCAAGGTTATACAAGTATGCAAGAACACAAAAAGAAAACAACTATGTTGTGGCAAGAGGGTCCCCATGTGAGATTTTTGAATAATGGGACATGTTGGATGAAAAAAAAATATTTTAGAAAATTTTAGTTATCCTTTAAAGATTAGATTTGAGTTTTTTATTCTATTTACAGACTCAAGTGTGAGACAAAAAACTTATAATAAATTAAGAACATTGTTTATACAATCCTCAAGATAATGAGATGTCATTTCTATCAAATGACTAGCTTGTAAGGTGTTTTGAATGGTGTAGAATTGAGTTGAAAGATGCAAATTTTAGATTTTTGGGTGTCCTAAATATTTTATCTTTTTTTAGATGAATATCATTCACAGTCCCTATATTGAATGGATAAAGGAGACTTCCTCAAGTTTTTATTTATAGGTGTTATTGAAAATTATGGAAATCACACTAAAATCACTAAAATGGTAGAGAGAGAGAGAGAGAGAGAGAGAGAGAGAGAGAGAGAGGAGAGAGAGAGAGAGAGAGAGAGAGAGAGAGAGAGAGAGAGAGAGAGAGAGAGAGAGAGAGAGAGAGGAGAGAGAGAGAGAGAGAGAGAGAAACAAAAAAAATTTCCATAATATTCTCAATATTTAATAGAGAGCTACAATCTTTAGTCATGCATTATCAGAATAGGAGGAGCAGTGGAATAAGTTGGGTCTTTTAGAGGCACAAAGTTGTCCTGATCATTGACCTAGAGAATCCTATGTCATTTATATCTACTCACCTTTATTTCAAATGGGAATGTGAGTCAATATTATGAGTGGATTTTTTATCCTTTTGATCCAACATTCTACCCAAAATCTGATTCAACATCAATTAATGGTGATGCTATAATTTTAACCTTGACAGAATCACTAAATGCACTAGGGTAGCCATTGGAGGTGTAGGCCATTTTTTCAACACTAATGATATTGTATTTTATCATATTTTTCATTTTGTAATGTATTAATATTATCATATTTTAATATGTTATATTTTTATACCTCTTATTATGCAGTTTCTATCATTAAATATATACTAAAAAATTTAAAAATTATGGTAATGGTTATGATATCATTAAAATGATCACAGTATTGGAAAATCATTATGGTGTTTGAATATTATTGTGTAATTCGATTAATCTCATAGACTATGAATTAAAATGATGGCTAAATCAATATCACATTTATATGTGAAAACATTGCTTCACATGCCAAAGCATCACAATGGTTATCTATGAATTGTGATGATTTTATATGTAAAAACTTCATATATCATACAAAATCATCACATAGGATATAAAATCATCATTTAGAATACAAAATCATCATATATAATACACAATCATAACATAGCATAAAAAATCAATGCATACTATATAAAATCATCGCATAACATACAAAAGTGTAGTATAGAGAATAAGAAAAAAAATACATCATGGATTAGAACAAAAAGTTTATTGTCAACAAGATTTATTTACAAAAACATGGGACTCTTATTTTATAATTTTTTTCCACATAATCATATTAATACCCACTTATTCCATGAGGATTGGCCTAAGCAATAAAAAGATCAACACTATGTTCTTCTTCTCTCAGAATAACCATGTTCAAGGTGTGATATTATTTGGAGTAAAAGTGGTATAATTACCTTTAATTTTTTTTTTATAATTCACCATCACTCACATTGTTCAAAGTAAATGGAACAAATAAAATGATTTAGCTTATTCAAAAAAATTTATGGAGTGGAGCTAGTGCTTGGCTTATTTTTGGTTGGAATGTTATTGGCTCTACATGTATATAAGAATTAAAAGTCATCTTATATTAGTTTAATAAAAATGTATACATTATTAGTTATACAAAAATAAATTCACTAAAATGAGATCACACTCATGCACATGTATATTTTGGTATATTTTTGTAGAATACCACCATATTTGGGAATAACACCCTCTCAATCGTTTAGAGTTAATCAAATAACATGTCTATTTTAGGGTAAACTTTAATAAACTTGAAAAAAACATTTATAAAATTGGTGGTTAATTTTTCTAGGATGTGATTTGCCAGGGTGTCAAATTTAGAAATATTTAGCTCCTTGATGATAGCAAAAAAAGGAAAAACCTCATAAATTTCTTGTGGATGGAATGTTGAATCTTGCCTAATCTATATAATTTATTAAAATATTTTGTTGAATTTTTGTTTTCCTTTCAAGGTTAGGTTTCACTTGTATACTCTATTTATGCACTCATATGCAATATGAAAAACTTGTCATAATTTAATAAATTACGAATAGTGTTTCTACAATCATCAAGATCATGAGATGTAATTTTTATTAGACAACTAGATTGCAAGGTGTTTTGAATGGTGGATAACTAAGTATAAAGAGAAACTCTAGTATTTGAGTATAAAATATTTACTCTTTTATTAAATAAGTATCACTCACACAAGGTTCCCTATCATGAATGAATTGAATAGACTAGCAGTTGCCCTAAAGGGGAAAGTTACACTGAGAGGAGTGTTTCTTGATGCTTTGGCGAAGTACCATTATGTAAAGATAAATAGTTTAAATTGACAATTTTATCAAATTCAAAACCCATAACCATTGACTTGTTCTATATTTTGTGCACACATCATTAATAAATGATAATTTTATAATTTTAGTAGAGGTGATGGTGTAAAAATCAAGTTGTGTGTTCCTTCATGGAACATCGAAATGAGGTGTGTCAAGAGGACACATTCCATTTTATGTTAATCTTAAACAAAAAACAAAGTGGTGGGGAATGGAAAAGCCATACAAAAATTGAAAGTGTGAAATATTTTAAGGTGAGTTGGGTGGTGACCATGATGGTGAAGGGAGACGATAGGGTATTTTGGGTGATGGAATTGAAGAAGCCCATTAGATACACATGTAAAGTTCAATTACATGCCTCATATGTCAATTCAGTATGTAACTTCAATCAAATTATTTCAATTACCCAATACATGATTGAAACAAGTGTCATCTCATATAAAATAGATGTCTTTTTAACATATTTTTTCAACCACATATTTTCATGGCCAATATATGTATGAGAGTGTTTTGTTAGGTCAAATAGATAGATAAATTTATTTCAAAATCATTTTTGTGAAATTTTTTCATGATTATGCTATGAGGGATGTGGCCTTATATCTTGAAAAAGTGATATTTTTAAATGAAAATATGCGTGAAATGGTGTATTGTTATTAATCAATGAGACAAAATGTGATGAATACTCTTATTATAATTTTAGAGCAATATTTCATTGATTATAAGTGTATTCACTACATACACGCACACACATAGGTTGCCACCAGGTTTATGGTTCGAAAACCTAGTGAGGTATATTAATTCCTTTCTTCTCTCTTATCCCTTTACCATTTTTACTCAATTTTACTTATTTACTTAATTTAGTATTTTATTTTGATATCTCTTAAGTAAGGACTGATTTATGCATGATTCATTTGTAGGACACACATTGGATCATGCTTCACATACTCAAACCTAGCACCAAGGGCTTCACCTCTTAGGTAAGTCTAGGTATGCTTATTTTTCCTTTATCCCCATCATTTTTCTTTATTACATTTATATAAGAAACGGCGATGTAATCACCTAAAATTGGTATTTGAGTGCTAAGAGTGTTGATTGAGACTACTCATCCCTATCTTAGTCATAGATATAAAATAGGCCTATTTACACACCTATCCTTCTTTTATGTGTGCCATAGGTATCCCTAGTTAGCCCTAAAGTAGTCTTAGACCCTCATTCTTGTATCTTAACCCTTCATTCCTAGTGTTCTACCACTTTGACACTAGAACCATAATAGGGAAAGTAATACCACATGGTGCTAATGTTCCAATAACAATGTTAATTTATTCTCCCTCCTTTTTTCCAAAACTAATATCTTTTCAAATCTAAAACCTCATAGGGTTAGCCAAGACCTCTTCTATCACCCAAAAAAGAATCAAAATGTTATCTATACATGAATTTTATCCCTCTAACCACTAGATGGAAATCAAATTGAAAATACACATTAAAATTTAGACTATGTTGTGCACAATTAAGGTTATCAATCCCTATTCTATCATACTTCTACATGATACCATCTATAGCATTCCTAAGCTTAGATTACCCATATTTCCAATCTCAAACACATTAAAAGCACTCAATTAAACTATCATACTAGCTTCATTTACACTAGCACTAGCACTTAGGTGGGGAGAACTACATTAGGATTGATTCCTCCTCAAAGTATTGGTATGTAGGAAACTCTCTTCACAACAGGGTGTTGAGGATGTCCATCTTACCCCACTAAAAAATATATTTTTCAGTTTGTATCAACTATATATGCTAGCAACATGGATGATTAGGGTTTGTTTATAAATATATTCAAAATAAAAAATATACAATATTTTATAACTCATGCGTGCATAGAAACAAACCTAACAGATCTAGACACATGTGTACACATAAGCTTAGGATAGTCATGCATAGACGACACTCCTGCCAAAGTAGGGATACTACCTGCACATATCTAATAATGGTGATACTATCCAAGAGGGTTTCTGACACTAAGATCCTATTTGCAATACTTAAACTAGTCTTTAACTTAATTTCTATCCTCTAGATCATCTATTTCATTCATTTTATATCTATGTTATTACTGACACTATTTAATAGTATTTTTATAAATGTCAAATATTATCAATTCTATAACAAATCAATGGATTTATTTATTGTATATTATTTCCCTAATTTAGTGTTCTTATATCTTTAACAACATATGATTTACATTCACTACATGCCACAAATATACATGCCTATTCATGTTTATGTAAAAAAAATCATTTATCCAAGTGCAAAACAAATTATCTAGTCACAAACTAGGCTTAATTATACATTCATTCAAAAAATCAAATTTATTTTTTTTAAGGTAGTTGAGGGGGCCACATGATTGGTTATCCATTTTTTTATTAGTTTGCATGATCTATTTACTCATGAAATTAATAAATAAAAAAAATTAATTGAAAAAATATAGGTAAAAAACTATAATATCTTATCAAAATATTCACCAAAGGGTTTGAAACAATACTAAATGATTAATAAAAAATGGTGGGCCACACGACCATCAAACTACTTTATTTTCTTTAAAAAATAGGAGTTACTCTTCAAATTTTAGATGTTTGATGTAGTTATACTTAATAATTTTTCAAAAAAGATTAGTTTTTTGGAAACTAGATTTAAAATTCTATAATTCATGTTCTTATACCATATTCAAATTTTGAGTGTGTCCATATCAAATTATCTAAAGATGTTCAAATTATTGAAATTTCATTAAAATCTTCTCCATGAGTAGGTCCATTTTTATCCTTCAACTTTGTGCACTTACCCTTTTGGCAAGACATCATTCATATAAGGTGGTCTCCTTTCTAATAACAAATCAAAGATTAGAACTTCTCATGGATTTATTCTGATGAAAAAGCTACATGTTTCCTAAGTAACAAATACCATGTTGCTAAATCCATAATGTGTAACATCATGAATTACAAAGGTAAGGCCTTGGTCTCCATGAACAAAGTAATTTATAACTAATAAGTCTTAAATTACATGAATTCCTACATAGTATTGGATTTAAAACTCTTAATGTAAGTAATACACTTCATGTTATTTATCCTTATAATGAGTCTAAGGAAGTCTCTTCAAACACCAAAAAAAATTCATGTATAGCCAATTTGAAGATCTTTCCATCACTAACCTATTCCATGATAATTTCATTCTAATGCTTGAACTTACACACCCAAATATTATCCAATGTGAGCAAAACCCATCACTTTTACTTGATTTTTTATAAAATGATGAATCAATACCTTGTTTTTTTAGAATTAGAGATCACATCCTAGGGGGGGCCACAGAAAGGGATTTTCCATTCAGTTGGATGATTCTACATACTTTAGGAATATTTTAAACTCATATCAACAACATCAAATCAATATAGCAAAAACCTCTACAAATCAAGAACAAACTAAATGGGAATCCAATCTTCCTTCAGCTCTTACAAAGTATCAAGAAGAACCCATCGTATTAATTGAAAGCATTATTGAGGTTAACATTGGGACAAATGAAAAACAAAAAATTGTGAAACTTTTTGCATCTATTGTATCAAGAAAAATGTTATAACCCCTCTAGTTATACTTAAGAAAATGCAAGTTTTTTTCCCATTAAAAATTAACTTAACATTCATTTCACTAAATTAAATGATACAACATATCTATTAGAGGTACAATCCATTGAGATAGGGGGCAAATTAGTAGTGGAAAAGAATTCAATTCAATTTCCAAATCCTTCAAATACTTAAACATTTAATACAATCATTCATGAAGAATACAAATAATTCATAGTAGTGAACAAGAAGGATAAATCAAGATCACATACACAACACAAGATATATGTGGGAAACCCTCTTTAGAAATAAAACCCACTCTCAAGCCTACAAACACATGGACTATTGTCATATAAGATGATCACAAACATGAGACTAGTCGAGTCTTTCTAACCAGGAACCTTGGTCAAGTCCTTTTGACCTAATGCCTTTAGTGAAATAATTATTCCATAAGGAGAACCTACCCCTAAGATGATCAAGTCCTTCTAACCACTTATTCAATCAATTCTTTCTTACCTAGGACCTTAATCAAGTCCTTCTGACCAAAGGCCTTTAGTGAAACTCTTGTTCCATAAGGAACACTTTCCTCTAAAGATGATCAAGTCCTTCTCACCCTCATTTGGTATTAACACCTCCACCTTTAAACTGATGTCTTCTATACTTGAATATAGACCTTTGATAACACAACCTCCTTTACTTCTTCACACATGCACAATGCATCCAAAGCCACCTTTTAGATCACTTTACACTTTGCTCATTCTTAACCTATAAGAGCACTATTATGTCATCAAAATTATGACCTACAGGTCATACACATAGTCCTCACTCTACTCAACTTATCAAATCATCCACTAGGCACACTACCTCTCTTCTTTCCTTCACTCTTTGCTCTTACTCCACACTCACAAGCCTAAAAACCATCTCCTTTGTTTCACTATTTATAGAGCCTTCATGATTATCAATATATTAGTCAGACATTAGAATTTAACTAACCCTTAAGGATTCTTTCACATAAATACATGACTTAATACATTCTTTAACGTCATCCATAGCATCTATGGGTCACCCTTAAGAAACTATGCCTTTCAAATAGACCTTACTATCCCTTATAGGTCTCATGGAGTCCTATTCACTTCTTTATCACTTCATTTAAAAAATTAAGAACATAAGACCTTATGTAAAATCATATGTCCACTTTGAATTATCCCTTTAAAATCCTCAAATTATTATAGTCAATTTTTATCACATCTGTGTATGCACAATCTGCTCAAACATTAGCCTTGTACACAAGAACACCATAAATGAACACACAATCAACTTATTAGCCTTTGTTCATAGTAAAAATGAGTTGGTCAGACATACAAAATACACACATACCACTCTCATGGAGTATACAATTCTCTTAAACATCTAATTCATCAATAACCATCTGAACAACATCAAAACAAGCTCAATTATCCTTCTCAGGTTACTTATAGAACATAGTCAAATAAACAGTCAACTTTGGATATCAATAAAGTTGATTTTACAAACATTCAAACCTTATAACTAGGTTTTATGGATGTATCGTGGATTCCTATTCAACTTTACTTTTTACTCTATCATTAAATTCATCCTATATCAAAAGTTATAAGCAAAATATAGAGCTCTAGTTTTTCCCTTTGCAAATTTGAATGTTCAAATGCCAACAGTCACAATTAAACCTTGACCACTTTGATATCATCTCATGTCCTCACTCAGATTGGATAAACATGATCTATTTATATTATTTTAAGGATATTTAACTTTAATTATGTTAAACTTTGAATATGTTGACCACTTTGACTTACTACATTTTGTTGATCTCAAACGCACAATAAAACATGAACTGTTAGATCCTTATATTTTATCTTTGCTTAGCATTAAACCTCAAACACTTTCTACCATCTCCCTACTTCCTAAAATATTAGATAAAATTTTCATCTTTTATCTCTTTGAGAGTTTCTCTAACATTACCTTGTGAAAAATTGACTATGGGGATCATTGCAATATGTCTAAGTAGCCAACTTTGAACCTCAACAACTTCTTCTATGCTTAGATTCATGATCTAAAATTTGGACTGTATGATTACCTTTCAAAATATAATCAAAAATATATATAACTTATCTTAAAACTTTCACATGAGTGAGATATATCACCATTAAAATGCCTTCTCAAAAAAATTTGCCAGAGAGCCAACTATGTCAAAAACTACTTGGGAGGCCAATTTTGCAGTTGCATAACATTTGTTGCACTTAGTTGCTTGATCTGAAATTTAGTGGATAAGATATTATCACATATGGGATTCCATAAATATATAAAAATTCTCACTAAACCTTCACACATGATAAATATGATTTCAACAAACTGTTTACTTGGTTATATTTTAACTTTGAAAACACTATCAAAATGCTTAGGATCCCAACTTTACACATGCATATCTTTCATCGTGCTACATTGCATGACATAAAATTGGGTGCATAAAAACTAGGCATAAAAATTAACAAACCCATGGTACCATTTCCACCTAAAAACTCCATACATATGAAATATGATTACATCAATATGCTTACTTGGCTCTGCTTGAACCCCTTTGCAAATTTGGCTAAGTATAGGAACTTAGTGAATTCTATCTGAGAAGACAACTTTGCACAAACATATATTTGAATATGTTTCATCACATGACTTTAAACTTAAAACATAAAAACTTAGGACTAATTTTGTCACAACCATATGACCAACTCCCCCTAACTCATCCACACATGCAAATGCTAACATCATCAATATACTCACTCAAATTTCTCTACCACTGGACCAAAACGTCTAGATGAAAAATATGAACTACCAGATGAATTTAACTTATGTCACAAGCATTAAAGTCATATAATATATCTTATGGGGCCTATTTCACATCCTAAAATCACCATACTTATCCCTAAGGATTACTAACCATGCCAAAATTGAAGATCAACCAAGTCAACTTCAAGCATACTAGGACAAGTACATTGCATACGTTGTCATTGTCACTTAAAATATCAAGGAACTTAATCCACTCAACTGGACACCTCTATGACATCACCATGACATCATTAAAAAAACTCTAATAATCTCCCCCTTTGTTATTGATGTCAACACCCATCATAAAATAATATACAACTCACCTTCCTTCTTTCTCTTCAAGTACTCTTACCATAGGAACTTTCTTCCCTTTTAGCACAATGAAAAAGTGGGCACCAACTGATCTTGAGGACTTGAAAAGACTACCAGTAGGAAAAGACCATATTTGAAAGATAGTACAAACTCCCCCTTACATTGAGCTAACCTCTTCTTGCCTTGACAATTTCCTCGTGATCGATCCCAACACTCTCTTCAACCAAGAAATGCAACAAAAAAATAAAGAATACACAAAAATACTAAAATATGATGGAAATCACCAATAAATCATCTAAAATGGACTCCCCCTAATATCTTTGAGCCATTGCACTTCTTGAGCATCTTTAGATTTCCACACATCATGAAGAACCACTACACAGGCTTATAAGCCTTCTTTCTCAAGAAACCACAAGAAACATCAATAGAACTTCATGCCACTCACAAAATATGAAACATATTATAAACCAATGTGATAAATCACATTGAAATACTCATGCCTTTCCCTTTTAGAGAAACTAGGCAAAACATTAAATCTTTACACTAGGCCTATCTAGACTTCTTATAGCCCTACCTGGAACTTACAAAGCCCACAAATTTTAGTAGACTCATCTTCAAGACCTAAAAATTCATATCTAGAGAAATCTCATATTCCCCCTAAATCACACCAATTTTCATCACCTATATCATCTTCTACAACATACTTCCTTCAAAAATTGACTAGCCAATTAGGTCTCTATCTTGACTAAAAACAAGAATAAATTAAAAACCACAAACCTTCAGATCTCTATAAAGCTTGATTTGACAACCCATTTGGCCCATTTAACCTATCAAGAAGCCTCAAACCTCAAAGCATAATGCAAACTACTTTTCTAACAAATCCTAAAACCCTAGAATCTCTAAACAAATAGAGTCAACAAACCTCCTTCTGGTCAATGACCACCTCTAAAACTTCTTGCACACCTGGAGACAACCATCACATACTTTTGGACAAAAAATTGAGTCTTCACACCTTTGGGAACCTTAACTTCCTATATCATGGCTTTGACCTTCAATAAGAAAGATAAACCTAGGAGCACACAAAAACCTCCAAAAAAGCACAAATAGGATCATCAAGACACAAAATACCTAGAACACATCATAAAAAAGTGCACAAACCTTTTTGAGCACCAAACACTTCTTTTCATTACATCAAACTCATTATGCCACATGAAACACCCATTTTGATACTGTAGATAGTGCATACACAACAACACTTGCTTCTCTTCTAAAAGAAGTCTCTTAAGAAGCATAGATAGAGACCTCCTCTACACCACAATGTCCTAAATTAAAGTGAAGCAAGGAGTGGCCCACATCTCCTTAGTAACCACTAGAATATTTTTGTAGCTATAGGCCAGATTATCCTTCTTCTTCTTAGGCTTAGGATAAATAACTTACTCTCTAATACAACATTCTCCTTCCCTTTATGATAGAATTGACAAGACATGGAGATAACATAGATTCATGACATACCTTTTCAAATGAAGAATATTCTTTATAGTTTGGAACCTCATTACTAGGCATTGAAAACTGATGTTCTTTGCAATAAAATTTCTTAATAATATTAGGATGTTCACTTGGTTCAATACACACCTCAAAACTAGCATCAACCAGTACCTTGGTCTTCTCCTTGAGCTTGGTCTCTTCATTCTCAACCTGAGTAGACAATGAAAAGCCTTGGAATTTTTTAGATTTTATAGCACTCTCCACCATAGAAAATAGATTACTTGAACTTGTAGTCTCATCATGACTCAGACTTACCACCTTTGGTTTTCATGTATTAACTTGTCTTTTCCCTTGCATTCTAAGAACGTAAATGAACTTATACTATCTTGTATGCTTTTGATTACAAAATATAGAAATGTGACCAATCTATTCACACTTGTATCAAACCATTCTTATTTAAGTGAACTCAACTTGCCCAACCTGATATGGACAAAATCTTACAATGTGTCTTATGTC
The DNA here is from genome assembly GCA_037957365.1 of Torreya grandis. Lineage (NCBI taxonomy): Eukaryota > Viridiplantae > Streptophyta > Pinopsida > Cupressales > Taxaceae > Torreya > Torreya grandis. The sequence continues at coordinate 462,838 of JARHVA010008349.1, forward strand.
ATAACAACTGAAACAAACTACTCCTTTTGAACAAGACTCACCTTACCTTACCTTATTTAGACAATTCACTTTGAGAGAAAATCCCCTTTGGGCAATGGCACATCATGATAGTTGAAACACTAAAGCTTGCTTACACCTTTTGACTATTGACCCCCATCATAGTTCCATGAAAAATCATTTATAACAGATCTCCTACATTCTCTAGCTTTATGCCCAAACTAATTACAAGTATGGTAGTAACCATTGAAGTTTTCATATCTCATGGCATTTGGTTATCTGATTTAACTTGTCTTCATTCTACTAGCACCTTCATTCTTTTTATGATGACTGTATTCATAGTTTGATTGTCCTTATTTACATTAATATTCATGTTGTCTTGAGTGTCATTCTCTAATTCTTTCTTATATCCAATGCTAGATATATCACTTGCATGTTTTTGACCACTCAGGATATTGTCTAGATCACTTGAGCTTTTTTCAAATCTCACAAATGACTTTGCCTTGCTAGATGTCTTCTCTAAATCATCTTTTAATGACTCAATTTTAATTACATACCTTGAACATTCTTCTTCTTTGGCTCTTAGACTTATAGACATAGATTCTAACTTAGAATTAAGAAACATGATAGCCCCATCTTCTACCAATATTGCCTCAAACACACTGAATTGATCCTCATAGTCCTTGATTTGTGACCTCATCTTATTTTTAATCTTCTTTTCAATCTTCAGTACTTCAAGGGTATTCCTCAATTTAGTCTCATAGTCTACCTTATCTTTATCATCATCTAAATCACTCCAAGTAGACTCCTTTTGATTTGAAAAACCTCCTTCCTCACCCATGAAGAGGGATTAATCTTTAACAGGACCATCATCTTCATGATCAAACTCTGGCTCACTATCTTAGCTCTCATTTTATGAGTTTTAATATTTATTGGTGTAGAGAATCTTCTTGTTCTTGAAGGACTTCTTCGTGTTGTCATACTTCATTAATCTTTTCTTCCTCTTATCAGACTTGTATGTCTTCTTGTCTTCATCTTGGTATTCACCATGATCTTCATCATTATCCTTATTATTATTATGAGGGCACTTATTATTAAAATGTCTTACCTCTCCACAATTGAAGCATTTTAAGGGTAGCTTACCCTTATACTTGTTTGAACCTATTTTCAATTTTCTTGTAAACAAAGCAATTAGTTCATCTTCATCAATATCAAATATGTCATCTTCCTTAATTTTCTTACCTTAGAAATTCTTCTTTGGATTTAGTTCAATCTTGAATGTTACTTTCTTATTTGGTGGTATAACATCATTTTTTCTCATCTCATAGACAATAAGGATGGCATGCAATTGATCCATATTCAACTGAGTAAGATCATGATTTTCTTCTACATCAGACACTTTTGAATAAAACTTTAAATACAAAGATCTTAATACCTTTTTTACTATAGTAGCTTCTTCAAGCTTATATCTAAGACCTCTGATAGTGTTAAAAATCTCATGAACTCTCTACATAAATGATACAATAGAATCTTCTTTTATTTTGATACTCCCAAATTGTCTTTGATGTGTCTATAACTTTACCAACTTAACTTTTGAATATCCTTCAAAAATAGTGTTAAATTTATCACATATTTCATTGGTAGATGTGTTATGGATTACTTTGGTGAAATCAAACTCCATAAGACTGCATGTGATGGCATTCATCTCATTAAAATTGTTCTCAAACAACTTCTTGTCTGCAACACTAGATGGAGGAATAGCAGGAGCAACATAACCATCCAAAATAGATATCCATACATTAAAACCTATGTACATAATGTAGGTCCTCATCTTAGCACTCAAAAATACATAATTGGATCTATTAAACATTTATTCTTATTTAGTATAGAAACCACCTTGCACATTCTAACTAGCCATTGTACCATAGATCACCTTCAAACTATCAAACCTTTACCAAAGGACCTACTTTGATACCAATTATTATAGGTATAATCCACTAAGAGGGAAGGTGAATCAATGGTGGAAAAAAATTCAATTCAATTTCTAAATCCTTAAAATACATAAAAATTAAATACAATCATTCATAGCAATTAACAAGAAGGATAAATCAAGACACATACAGAACACAAGATCTAAATGGGAAACCCTCTTGGAGAGTAAAACCCACTCTCAAATGTGTAAAACACATGGACTATTATCATATAAGATGATCACAAATATGAGACTGGTCAAGTCCTTCTAACCAAGAACCTTGGTCAAGTCCTTCTAACCTAAGGCCTTTAGTGAAATAAATATTCCACAAGGATCACCTCCCCCTAAGATGATCAAGTCCTTCTGACCACCTATTCAATCAAGTCATTTTGATGAAAGGTATTTAGTAAAACTCTTATTCCATAAGTATCACCTACCCCTAAGGATGATCAATTCATTTTGACCCTATTTTGATATGAAAACCTCCACATTTGAAATGATGTAACTCTAATAACACAACCTCCTTTACTTCTTCACACACTCACAATGCATCACATTGTACTTTGTTGATCCTCAACCTAAAAGATAACTATTATGTCATTATAATTATGACCTATAGGTCAAACACATAGTCCTAAATCTACTTATCTCATCAACTCATCCACTCATAAAACTACCTATGTTCTTTCCTTCACTTTTTGCTCTTAATTAACTCTCACAAGCCTAGAAACCATCTCCTTTGGTTTCACTATTATAGAACCTTCATGCTTATCAATTTATTGATCAACCATAAGAATTTAATTAACCATTATGACTTATTTCACATAAATATATGGCTCAATACAGTACTCAAGGTCATCTATAGAATCTATGGGTCACACTTAAATAGCTATGCCTTTCAAATAGGCCTTACTAGCCCTTATAGGTCTCATGGAGATATATTCACTTATTTAACACTTAATTTAGAAATTTAAGAACATAATACCTTATCCAAACACATATTTCCACTCTAAATGATCCATTTGACATCCTTAAATTATTATAGTCAATTTTACTTGCCTTTGTGTATGCACAATCTGCTCAAACATTAGCCTTATACACAAGAACATCATGAACAAATATCAAGTCAAATTATTAGATTTTGTTCATACTAAATATGAGTTGTTAAAACATCCAAAAGACACACAAACCAATTTCATGAAGTCTAAAATACTATCCAATAGCTAATTCATTCAAAACCATATGAACAACATCAAAACAAGCTCAATTATCCTTCTCAGGTTACTTATAGAACATAATCAAATACACAGTTAAATTTGGAACTTAATAAATTTTAATGTATGAACACTCAAACCTTATAACTATGTTTTCTAGATGCATCATGGATTCCTCTTCAACTTTTCTTTTCACTCCATTAATAAATTCGTCCTAGATCAAAATTTATAAGTAAAATATAGAGCTCTAGTTTTTCCCTTTGTAAATTCAAATATTCAAATGCCAATGATCACAGTTAAACCTTGACCACTTCTATATCATCTCATGTCCTCACTTATCTTAACCAAACACAATCCATCTATCTTATTTTATGGATCTCAAACTTTAATAATGTTAAACTTTGAATAGCTTGACCACTTTGACTGACTACACTCTGCTGATCTCAAATGCAAAATAAAACATGAACCATTAGATCTTTATCTTTTATCTTTGCTAAATGTTAAACCTCAAAAACTTCACACCATATCACTACTTCCTATCATCTTGGATCAATCTTTCATCATCTATATGTTCAAGATTTGATCAAACATTACCTTGTGCAAAATTGACTTTGGGGACCATTACAATCTAAGTAGCTAATTTTGAACCTCAATAACTTATGTGCTTAGATGCATGATCTAAAATTTGGATCATATGATCACTTTTAAAAATATAATCTAAAAATATATCAAACTAATCTTAAAACCTTCACATGAGTTAGATATATCACCATTAAAATGCCTTCTCAATTTTTTTTGCCACAGAGCCAACTATGTCAAAAATTGCTTGGGAGGCCAACTTTACACTTGCATAAATTTTGTTGCACTTAGTTGCATGACCTAAAATTTATCACATAATATATTATCACATAGGTTATTCCATCCATATATCAATTTTATCCTTAAACCTTCACATGTGATAGATATGATGTTAACAACCTACTTACTTAGCTTTGTTTGAACTTGAAAACACTGTCAAAATCCTTGGGAGCCCAACTTTGCACATGTATATCTTTTATCACACTACATCGCATGACCTAAATTTTTTTGCATATAAAATTTTAATAAAACTAAAATATCCCATGTGACCATTTTTAATTGACAGCTCTATGTGTGCAAAATAGCATTACATCAATATGCTTAATCAGCTCTACTTGAACCCCTTTGCAAATTTGGCAAAGTATATGAACTTAGTGAATTCTATCTGAGAAGACAAATTTTCACCCACATATATTTGAATTCACTTCATTTCATGAATTAAACATAGACAATAGAGACTTGGGACTAATGTAATCACAACTATATGACCAACTCCTCCTAACTCATCCACATATATGAATGATAACATCATCAATCTGCTCACTTAGATTTCTCTGCCACTTGACTAAAATGTCTATATAAAAACTATTAATTACCAAATTAATTCCACTTATGAACATATACAATCAAATCATATAATACCTCTTATGGGACCTCTTACACATCCTCAAATCACCATACTTATCCTTAAGCATCCCTAACCATGCCAAAACTCAAGATCAACCAAGGAAATATCAAGCATACTAGGACAAGCACATTGCACACTTTGTCATTGTCACTTAAACTATCAATGAACTTCATATAATCACCTGGAAACCTTTATGACATCACTATGACATCATTGATAACTCTTCAACAATATCTAAATCATAACCAACAACAATAGTTCTTCTAATTCAAATAATGCATATAATATAAATCTTACACAACTCCAAGGAAATTAAATACAATAGGACACAGCTATGACTAAACTCATAATACAATAACCATAATATAATTACATTCCTTCAATCATATATCCTAATATAATAAATATATACCAATCTCTCTAGAGCTCAAGTTGTGCCAACTTGAGTGTTGTTGATAATCTCAAGTGTCATCTCCAGGTAGTGCTATAGTGGAGGAGGGAGAGCATCATCTGAGAACTTTACCACTCCAACCATGGACCAACAATACCTTGTGCAATCCCCTATCATGAAATGGCCCTCCCTTCATATATAAGTAGATAGAATGGTGAGAGAATCTAGTAAGACATGCTAGTACCTCATGTGATATAAGATTTCTAAAAACATGCAGTATATCATAAAGAAATCCATTCTAACATGTTGTCACATAACATACAAATAAAATATATAAAATGAAAATGTATATCTAACATTACTTTAGCCAAAGTTTTCAAATAACATACGATCATTTAGATCAATCAATTTCATAACACACCACTTGATCATACTAACTATTGGTGATACTACCTAGGCTAGTGAAATTCATCTCATTACATATTAGTATTATCAATATGAACTCTAATATATATAACATAATATAACTCAAAGACTCATACAGATTTCATCCTTCTATTAATTATATATTATACAAAAGAATAAGCAAAGCATATTTTATTCTATCAATGTAAGAATGAATCATACATTAATTTAACTCATGAAAGAAATAATATATACAGTTCATACCACCCGAGTATGTTTAACATTCATATTAAACTATAGATTCCAAACTACTAAAAAAAGATCCAAACAACAATCCCCATTATAACCCATATTATTATAGTATAGGGTTCTAAAGTATAACTACTAGTTTTCTAATAATCCGTCATACTAATTAATTGTATAAACATAGAAGCATACACTCATATTCAAGCAAGAATAAATACAATGCATAAAATTATATCTTAGCATTTATTTTAACTATAAATATTATAGGCACACCTAAATGATATCCTTCCAAATGATACAAGACATTATTCAAGTAACAACTAATATATATATATTTATTTAGGTGTGGGTCAAATATAGTATATACCATCTGGGTGCTTTTCATATTGTAAAATTCTATGACATTCCATACTGTCATAGCTCATTGTGCATGAGTTCCCTACTCAAATATGAACACACAATCTTACACGTTAATTATTAAACTAGAAAATAGGGATTATACCATATGGGTATACCCTAGATTAAATTGCATATTAAAATAAATTAAAAACACAATCTCTATGTATGCATCTTGATGTACTCTTTTATGTTATAAACATATAATTACTTTTGCATTTAAATACACAAACAAAATTTATTTCACACAAGCTTTAATCTTCTACAATTATCATATTATCAGATATCTATAAATCAAGTTATAATTTTTAGGAACTTAACTTAATGGTCAATATTCATAAGGCTGAAGTTTCTCATTTCCTATAATTCTTGTCAGCAATCAATTACCTTAGACATATACATATTATCTATGAAAGCTATTTAATCACATGAATACAAGTCCATGTATACATAATTTCTATATGAATACCTTTGTACAATTTAATTCCTTTAAAAGTACTTAATAACAATTCAATAATGGGATATAATTCACATGATGAAATAAGTCTTTGGGGAGAAGGAGTAACAAATAGGTATTAGGTGATCAAAGAATCAACAATTTGGGATATACAAGAGTAAATAAGAGTTGTGTGTGGACAACATTTGAAACTAGTTTTTTCACGCCAAGTTGGGCCCCTTGAGTGCGACCGACGGGATCACGGATCCAATGGAGGACACTACTGGTGGTGGTGCCTCTAGGGATCTATTCAGAAATCTGGTAGTGGATAGTCCATCCAAAAGATGGAAGAAGGCACTTACATGTGAAAATATGTGCCCCTCAAAAAGCATGATGAGCCTCCCTATTATCTCAGAGGGCACGGCCCTGCATATCCCAGATGATCTGGTGGAGGAAATCATGGTATCCATGGACCTTATGTTGGTAGGTAAGTTTTTTTCTTTCCATCCTAGTATCGAAATGATTAGGAAATGGGTTCTATCTAGGTGGAAAGTTAAGGGTAGTGTTTTGATCACTACCATGGCAAGAGGCCTATTCCTTTTTAGTTTTACGAATAGGGAGGACATGATCGCTACTCTTGTTGGAGGACCATGGCTGTATGGACCACATTCTCTTGCCCTATGCTCTTGGAAACTAGGATTTTAACCTAACTCAAACCTTAATAAGTCTGCTCCTACTTAGGTAACACTACTAAGGTTCCCTTTGAAATTCTAGGATGAAAAAAATTTCACAGCTATCAGCAATTCTATTGGCCAATATGTCACTATAGATCATATAACTAGAACAAAGTCCACATGTGTGTACACTAGACTTTGTGTCAATGTTGAAATAAATAGGACTCTCCCTATGACCATAGAGCTAAACTCTAAATATGGGACTTGGACTCAGTCGATCACTTATGAAAATGCTACCACTTTTTGTCAAATATGTAAGAGAAAGGGACATTTAATGACACAATGCACAAAAAAGCAAAATGGGAGGAAAGATGATTCCCAAATTGAAGGGGAGGATCGGGCTCTCAATTATAGAAAGAACAACAAGCAAGAAATAGAGAGTAATGTGGAAAATCCCAACAACACAGAAAAGGGAGAGGAGGAGACAGGAAAGGAGGATATCACTAGTAGTGAGGGAAAAGCTGTCCCAAAGGAAAATATAGTATCAGCTGATAGTTAGAAGGCTATATTTAACACAGTCAACCCTCTATAAAAATAGACTAATATGTCTAAGGAGAAATAGGTAACCTTTTGATAGAGGAAGTCAATGAAGAAGACAAAGTTCCAAGAGTTAGATATGAAGAAGTAACTCTAGAAAGTCCCACTAAAGGAGAAGCAAAGCCACAGCTAAATACAGACATTTTCCATGCTCTAGAAGTCAAAGACCAAGCAGGAAACTACTTAGAAATAGGTGTAACAGAACAAAGTGGTAGTAATGAATAGGAGGAATGGGTTACCCCAAAGAAAAAGAATTGAAAAGGTAAAAAATCTGCAGATATTGGCACTAAGCCCAAACAAGGGAGGCCAACCCTAAGAGAAACAAGACAAAGAGAGATTGCTAGGGAGATTGCAAGTGGTAAACAAAATACAATAGAGACCCAACCCCCCAAACCCTCTAAATGAGAATATTATCTTGGAACCTGAGGGGATTTAATAGTCCCTCAAAGTAGTTTGAGGTTAAAAACTGCATTTTAGATAATAAATTAGATATTTTATTACTCCAAGAAGTCAAGATGAATGAGGAGAATTTTATGAAAATTACTGCCTATATATGGCCTAAGGTGGATTTTTGCATTAGTCCTACTGAAGGGGATTCAGGGAGGATTGTCCCTATGTGGAATAATTCTAAAATCTAGGGGTCTCTTATGGCTTATAATAAGCACTTCTTGATTACCAATTTTTCTATGAAATCTTTGAACTAGTCATTGATCAATGTCTATGGACCGAATAACAAAGCTTTGAGACAAAAATTATGGATAGACCTGAGTAGTTTTAGGAATAATACCCACAACATTAGATGGATGTTAGCCAGAGATTTTAACACTCCTCTATACCCTTCTAAAAAATAAGGTGGAATTATGGATTACTCAGACAGGATGTTCGACTTTGCTGAATTCATCAATGATTGGGGATTATTGGACATAGAGCTGCAAAACCAAAATTTTACCTAGACCAATAGAAGAAGAGGAGATCAAATGATTCAGGTTAAATTAGATAGATTTATTATATCAAGCAATTGGAAGGATTATCATAATATGCAGGCATAGGCTTTCCCTAGAACCATGTCTGATCACTGCCCGATCTTCCTCAGTTGGAGAGAACAGGGACATTTCAGACCTTCCCCATTCTATTTTGAAGCTATGTGGATCAAACGCAAAGACTTTAAACAAATGGTGGCCCAATAGTGGAAAATTCCTATTCAAGGTACTCCTATGTTCAGAATAGTCAAGAAACTCCAACACATTAAACAAGAAGTTCATGGATGGAATAGATACAGCTTTGGGCAGGTCTTCCAGTAGAAGAAAAATATAGTAGGAAAACTCAAGGATATATAGCAACTGATTGATCAAGGGGATGACTCTGAGGACACTTTAGAAGAAGAGAATATCCTATCTTTAGAATGGAAGAATCTTATGGAAAGAGGAGGTTTTTTGGAAATAGAAATCCCGTGTTCAGTGGCTTAAAGAGGGGGATAGGAACACTGCCTTTTTTCATCTCTCAGCTATGAAACATAAGAAATCCAACTCAATAATTAAGCTTGTACTAGATAATGGTGACATTATTACCAAGGATAATGAAATAGGGGAACAAGCCAAGGCTTTCTTTCAGAATCTGCTTACAGAAGAAAATAATAATGATAGAATCGATAGACCTATGAACCAGTTTATTTATAAAATCCCCTATTTGATAACAGAAGAAGATAATTTGGAGATGTTAAAACCTATATCCAAGGAAGAAGTCCATGTTATTTTATTCTCCATGGGTGCTTTTAAATCCATGGGTCCTGATGGCTTTCCTCCTATATTCTTTTAGGAATATTTGGAGATAGTAGGAGCGGACCTCACGGCTGTTGTGCATGATTTTTTTAGATCAGGTAAACTTTTGAAATAAGCTAATAATACCTTCATAGTACTCATTCCTAAAAAATCACAACCTTCACACCTCACTAATTTCAGGCCCATTAGTCTATGCAGCAATGTGTATAAGTTATGTACTAAAATGTTGGTCATGAGGATTCAACCTTTGCTAGACAAAATTATTTCTCCTGCTCAAAAAGGTTTCATCTCGGGTAGGTAGATTCTTGATGCTGTGATCACCACACATGAGACTATTCACTCCATGGATAAGAGCAAAATCCCTAGGATGGCTCTCAAGCTTGATATTTCTAAAGCTTATGATAGAGTCTCATGGACTTTTTTGTTCCAAGTGATCAAAAAATTTGGGTTTAATGATAAAATGTCTCGCTTGTTATGAAACGCGGTCTCTTCTGCAAAATTCTCAGTGCTAGTTAATGGTGTTCCTAGAGGTTTTTTCCCATCTTCGAGAGGAATTCATCAAGGAGACCCTCTCTCCCTGTACTTATTCATCATTATGGCTGAGGCACTGGGAAGATACATACAAGCAGATATAGCCTCAAAAAACCTAGTGGGCATCAAACCTGCCTCCTCCCTTCATCCTATGGTGGTACAATAGTTTGGGGATGATACCATCTTCTTTGGCATCTCATCAGTGATTGAAGCTAGAAGATGGAAGAATATCTTAAATAATTATGCCAAAGAGTCGAGACAAAGGATAAATTTCCAAAAAAGCAATGTGTATTTCTTCAACACTCCTAATGAACTTAGACATAAAATCATTGATATATTAGAATGTGCTGAAGCTAGCCTACCAACTACCTACTTGGGTCTCCCACTCTCGATCAAAGAGGTATCTCATAGATTTTGGAATGGAATTATGGAAAGAATGTAGAGGAAACTTCTTGGTTGGAAGGGGAAACTACTCAGCAGTGCTAGTAAACTGCGACTTCTTTGGGTTTCGCTGCAAGGTATTCCTACATACTTCTTGTCTCTTTTTAAAATTCTTGCATATTTTGCTGAGAAACTAGAATAGATCCAAAGGAAAGTTTTATGGACGGGAGTGGAAGACAAACAGAGAATGTCTTTAGTCAGATGAGAAAAAGTGTGTCTTCCAAAATCTCATGGTGGACTTAATATTAGGTCCATCAGGAACATAAACAAAGCTCTTCTATCAAAAGTTAGTTGGAACCTAATCCATAAAAATAATGATTGGGGGGAAATAATGTATGCCAAATACATGCGTAGCATTGATGATTCCAACTTTCTTCAATAGACGGGATTACCCCAGGGATCTATGATATGGAATAAAATGCTAAAAAGTAGAAGCCTTCTCAAACAAGGAATTAGATGGAAACATGGAAATGGCCAGCATATTAAATTCTAGGATGATATCTAGTTAAAGGACAAGGCTCTCATCACACAGGGAAACTATGGAGAGATTGTTGACTTGACTACCCAGTTTTTTGGAGATAGGGTCAGTGATTATATGGAAAATAACAATGGGATGAGGAGTTGGAAAAATCTTTTGGATCACTGTGTGCACCGGCTAGAGCTTTTCTCAAGAGTTTGGGAGATCCAACAGTGCATTCAAGAGATCATAATCCCTCTCTTTCCTTAGGAGGATGAATAATACTGGTGGCCAGATAAGAATGGATCGTTCTCTATCAAATCTACTTACCATCTGCTCATTCCTGAAGTTCAGATTAAAGATGTATGGAAAAAGGTTTGGAATCATAAACTTATTCCAAAAATTAACATGTTTTGGTGGGTTGCTGCTCATAACAAAATCCTTACTCAGGATAACCTTCAAAAGAGAGGGTTTACTTTGGTTAATAGATGTTTCTTGTGTGGTTCAAAAGAGGAATCAGTTTCACACCTCTTTATCCACTATGAGTTTGCCTGAGAATTATGGGGCACAATACTTAACAACTTTGGTATTGAATGGGTCTACAATTTTGACCTTAAAGAAGTAATTCTTAGTTGGAACCCAACCTTCACACATCCATGGCTTATGGAATTATGGAAGCAAGTTTTTCCATGTTTGAGTTGGACTTTATGGAAAAAGCGCAATCACAAAATTTTCAGGGACACTGCTAGAAATACTTCTCAGGTGTTTAAATCCTTTGCTAAGACCATTATGGAAAGTGTTACAGCAGCTCATATTCATGTTGTGGAGAAACCCCTATCTCAAATTGAAAGCCAAATTGTAGCCAAATGGAAGGTTTTAAACCAGATCCCTCGGTATAATAACTCCAAAATACTACAGAGACTTAATACTAAATGGATCCCCCCTAAACCTAACTGGACTAAACTCAACTTTGATGGGGCATCCAAGTTGGATGGTAAAGCTAGTGGAGGAGGAATTATAAGGAATGATAAAGGATGCATGTCTGTTGTCTATGCCGATGGAATTGGATGTTAGAGCAATAACCATGCTGAAGCAATGGCTTTACTATGGGGATTAAAGTTAGCTATATCCCTAGGAATAAGGAACTTTAATATACAAGGAGAGTTTAAGATGGTCATAAATGCCATTAATAAAGCTTCAATTGTGGGAATCAAGCTAAAAGACATCATTACTGATATTGAATTTCTTTTACAAAAGGTTTTTGAAGTTGAGATTTCCCATACCTACAGAGAAGGCAACAGGGTCGTTGATGCTTGTGCCAACCTTGGGCAGTAATTTTCAGGTTGGAGGGTGTGGTGACAAGGTGTTCATATTCCCTTAAACATTAGGGAGATCATTCAAAAGGAGATGACTTGTCAGGAATGAGGCATATTGATGACCCTGAAAAGACCCCTGTTGATACCCCTAGCTCCTTTACGAGCAAGTAGGGCAAGAAGAGAAAGGTTGATGAAGAGGAATAAAATATTAAAGAGACTACGAAAGGGACCCACAGGAGTCCAGGTAGGGCCACGGGGGGCTAAGGTGGCAAATCTCACAAGCCTTCCAAAATTAATAAGGAAGGATTCCCCTTTGAAGTGTGAAGGTCAGGGTGGATTACTGGTAAACCAGCCCTGAAGGCCAAACTGATTGATTATTTGGAAAGTGCTTTAGAAGAAGCAACCCAAGAGGAAGAGTCTGAGGAGCTGTAAATCTAGGAAATTTTGGAGGACACTGGAGGGAAGCAAGCTACTAGATATTTTGAGGTTACTGAGGAGTAGGGTGCTCACACTATGGGAACTACTGAAAATAAGGGGAAAATGTATGTCGAGGAAGCTGGTGAGGGCACTAAGAATGAGATTGATTAGAAAATTGAAATTGGGGCCCTGAAGGGCCGCATTCAGAAGCAGGAGAAGATATTCACCAAAGGGCTTCGTAATACAATTCTATTGAACATGTCTATGCTGACAACATAGAGAATGAGAAACTCAATGATCTTATCAAATCAATAGTTCTATAAGGGGAGACCTTTCTGACTCTGGTCTTCCCATGGCCTGTGTTTTGTTTATGTCTGTTGTTCTCGGTTGTGCCGTCATCTCTCTGAAGGCATTTTTTTGTTTGTTTGACTTCTTGTCTTTTTTGACTGTATAGGGTTTGGCCCCTGGTTTGCCACCTTACTTAATCAAAAATAATTCAATAATGGATTGTAAAGCTTCAACAATCATATTCACTTTTATGGACATCTTGGCAAGTCTCAAAATATATACCCTCTGGGCATATTATCTTTTAATATTATTACATTAATCAATCTCTTGTCTAAAAGCCCTTTATTATTGGCTAATACAGATATGACCTTAAAACTCAATTTATAATATTAAACCTCATACTTTAATAATTAGTATTATTCATATTTGTCAATTTAACTAATTTTATAATATTTTCTTATTTCCATGATAATCACACTCAAAATGCAATACAGAGATCCAAGGCAAAATAAAGTTCCACCGAACATTTGACCTTACATTTAAAAGAAACATATTTTTATTTTAAAAGATTTAATGACTTGACCTGAGGGCTCAAGATCTTAACTAAAGACTCAATGTCCTTAATCATTTCACTTTATTGACTTCTAAATTTTAATTTATATATAACAAGACATCTTCCATGATAACTCAACATTTTCCACTATTCTTGGAGTTTCATAATATATATCTAACTTTTTTAAAAATACACAGAATTCAATAAAGGTTCAGCAATATATACATTTAAATAAATATTCAGCATGGTATTTCATTATACACCACTTTTACTCAACCATAATAATTATTAAGCACTCGTAATAAAATTCTTTTCTAATAAATACCAAAATATGACAAAGTATTTTAATATTATGTCTCAGAGTTACAAATACTCAACATTGAGCAATATAACTCATCAATTTTTAGAATGACTTAACATTTGTTTTCTAACTCAATTGTTTGATTTAAAGGTTTTTAAATTGGATGCATATCAATATTTTTATGAAAATCAGGATTGAACAGATGGAATGCCTCTTATAAAACAAGAATGTTGACTTATGTTATTGTAGTGTAGTCCAAACTGACTAAGGCATAGTTTCATATGAGTGAGATGTAGATCTTTGCCATTTAACATAGGTCATAATTCCAAAACACATATTAAGGGTATAAAAATTGGCCTTATAACATTTAAATGTCATAAAAAAGACTAATACATAGCCACACAGGACATTGGGAAGTGAGACATAGATTTAAATGAAATGAAATATGAATCTGGCAGTTGGGACACAATCCATGGCTATGAGATGTAGACCATAAATAGAATAAAACATAGGATGTCAAGATAAATAAGATGCAAGTCTAAATGTAATCATACACCAATGTGAAGAGATGGGACACTAACTTGGTAAGTAAACAAAAATCAATAATTTATTTCAAGCAAGATATATAAGACAACAAAGATTAGGTTCAACATCTTTTGAGAGATTTAAATTCAAATCCAAACATTCAAAACTTTTGGTGTTTTAATATATATCAAAAATTTACAGCAATACTCTTTTAATACTTCTACCTTTTCACATAATAAAGTTTGCATTTAACATACAAGCCTAAATTGGTGTGATTTTAGCCAAATAAAAATATAAGATGTGTTATACCCGAAAATTGTCACTCATTTTTGGGAAAACATATAAGCTATTTTGGTCATGCAAGACAAAATTATCTCTTCCCATTTCAAAAATTATTCTAAACTTCAAAATTGGGAATTATTCAAGCTTTTTCAGTTAAAGGACTAACAGGTTTAACAGGTTCAAAGGCTTCTATAGGTGAGTTCAATCAAAAGAACAAGTTTCCTCAACACTTAGATGCTTTCAAGGCTGGTTCAATGCCTTGGTTCAACCAAAAATGTTCATCGGCATCCTTCAAGGAAGGATTGAACCATTGAACCATCGAACCCCACTTCTAAAAAGGTTTAAAAGGTTCAAAAGGTTTAAAGGTTCAAAAGGTTCAAAGATTCAAAAGGTTTAACGGGTTCAAAGGTTCAATGACATCAACAGGCATCAAGAGTTAAGTGCTTTAGTCAACAGGTTCAAAATGGTTGGTTCAGCATGATTTGTTTCAAAGAGCTTGGTTCAAGCGGTCAATTGAATAAATAGAAATGAAGGAATGAACCATTGAATCATTGAACCAAAGTTGGTTCAATCATTCGGTTCAAGTGGCAGGCTCAAAAGAGTGCCCCAAAAGTCAAAGAGACAAGTGCCTTCATGGAGGGTAGTGAGCAAAAGTGACTAAGGCAAGAAAATCCAGAAGTAAAAGCCTAAAACAAAAGCCTGTTAGAGCCTAGTAGATGCTACAATTTGTTGTCTACTGAGCCCCATTATAATTTGTTTCTAAGAGCTTTGAAAGTTGCCACATGTCCCTTGTAAGATAAACAAAACGTGCCAAGTGTCAACATCCACATGAATCCAAGTGAATCCCAAGTGTATCTAAAGTGTTTCTAAAGCATGGTAGAAGCCACCATGTGTCATCCTCCATGAGACACTCAAAATGCATCCAAAGCCTCTATAAGTAAAGTGGATGCTGGCACGTGTCCTCCTCTATTTCATAGCAAATGCTGCCATGTGTCACCTATTGAGATAGATAGAAAATTGACTAAGGCAAAGCTAAAATAAAAAGTACCCTTGTGGAGGACATTGAACCAAGCCAAATGCCCTTGTAGATGGCAATGAGCAAAGGCAGACATAGGGAATTCCTTTGAAAAAGTTCCCACAGCAAAATGGTCAAGGGAAAAATCCTTCAAACTTTTTGTCTGAGGGAATTCACTCGAGAAGAAATCCTGATGGAAAGAAAAAACAAAGTGAAGGAAAATTTCCTTCGGACAAATTGTCTGAAAGAATTCCTTTAAAAATTTTGTCTGAAGGAAATGTCCTCCAAAATAGAAAACATGCCAAGGAAATAAAAGTTACAGCAGAAGCTGCCACATGTCATCTATCACGAAATAGTTTGTAGTGAATTTTAAAGTAGTGGAACGTGCCACATGTCATTTATAAAAGCAGCAGAATGCATCAAGTGTCAACATCCATGGCTTCTTACTTTTATTGAGTAAAGACTATGGTGGGTCTTAGGTGATTGGCTAAACTTGAGCAGAATGCACCAAGTGTCAACATCTGACTGAATCTAAAATGAGTCCTGAATGTTTCTATAGTATAGACAAAGCTTAGAGAAAACCGCCATGTGTTCTCTTCCACAGGACTTTCAAAAATGTTTCTAAAGCTTCTATAGACAAGAAGAAGCTGCCACATGTCCCGTTGTAACTCCGCAGAGCATGACATGTGTTTGCATCTGCATCTCAAGTTTCTTACAAGTTTCAAAGCTTATTTCAATAAGCATCTCTTAGAGTCCTATGGATATTGCCAAGTGTCCTGATCTATTTTCTCAGTGGAAACTGCCACGTGTCAATTGTTAAGACTAGCAGAAAGTGACCAAAGAACAAAGGACCAGATTGAACCAAGGACCCGATTCAATAGCCAAGAAAGGAGGAATGATGAAGAAGACCAAAAATGTCCATGAATGAAATATGTTTCTAGAAGCAGACTGCCAAGTAGACATTGGAGGACACAAACATTCAATGGTGTGACCCATTTCTCTGCATTGAGAAAAGCAAATGGGAAAATATGTCTAATTCTAGCATATCTTCTTGATAGAATTTAAAATATATTGAATGCAACATGATGTGTTACTACTCCCAAGTCTTTCTTTGAGGGCTATATATTGGACTCTCTTATATTGTTTTAGGGAGATCTCTCTCTGTTATCAAAAATAAAACTCTGTCCAAATTGAAAGGCATTACTGAGAATTTGAGCTCGGATTGTTTATCATATTTCTTTCTTTAAATTAGAAAGCAAGTTGCTTTCAAACCTTGTGCTATTATATCTTGTATCATTCTAGGAGATTGTTCTTATGTCTATTTCCTAAATGTATTCTTGTTTATGCAATTTAACAAGTAGAGCTAGTGGAGTTGACAAAGAAGGTGTCCTAAAGCCAGTTACTTTCAGACTTTGTGCTATCATAATTGTCTTTAGTGTGTGTTTATTTTCTATTTCTGTGTAAAGAATCTTGAGATGAATTTATGCCCTCATTGTTCTTCATATTTCAATCTTTGGTAGTTGAGGTGGAAACTTTGTGTCTCATTTCATCATGCCGTGTTACTACACCCTATTACAATTACTTATCATCACCTGAAAGATTACTTTTGTTTGTTGAACAACACTTTTGAAAGAAGAAGAGTGTCTTATGTCATTTCATCAGGATTTATCCATTGATTTGTGCACATCATCTCTAAAAAAAGAGAGATGGATGGTTTATCCTACCCTTGAGTGTTATTTTCTATATATATATATATAGCTCCTGCATATCTTCAGGTAACCTCCCCTTGATGAGAGGAGAGATTAGTCCCCTTTTGATGTAGTAAACTTACACATTTGGCTGACCAATCTTCCTACTATGGTTGATTAGACCTATTTTGTTTATTTGTACGTTGATTGACAAAATATTCATCCAATAATTTTTGGCGACTCTGCTGAGAATACTAGTAATTTTATGCAATTTGAAGCCTCAAGCCTCACATTGAAACATCACTTGTGTCTTACCCATTATCTTTATATCCTTACCATTTCCCTTCACCTCCACACCAACTAGGATAGAATGCGCAGTTTGAAGCCTCAAGCTTCAAGCTGAAGAAAGGTCAATTCTTTCCCATTTTTGTTTCACAATCTGGTTGATCCATGCTATATGCAAAGCCAGACGGATAAAGGTATTATTGACCCTATATTTGAGTTAGTAAAACAAAATAATTTTGATTTGTCTCCTTCACCATCTCACCTCTAATGAACTAGGATCTTTCCTCCTACTAAAGTTAGTTCTCCATTACCAAGCAAAGCATCCACTTCTGTTGTTAATAAAGCTTTGCCAATAATTACCCCTCTGAGATTTGTTATTCCTCCTTTTCATAGTCATACAATGGTAATTCAAGGCCCCTGGGGTAATTCTTTTGGTCCCTTTAATCTTACTCTACCTCTACATGAGATTCCATGTAGTTCAAGAAAAAAATTCTCCAAATTCTATGGTGATGGGAAGGTTCATCCCAATGAACAAATTGTAGCCTTCATCATAGCCTGTGGTGTGATAGGAGTTGAATTTGAGGATGTGGTAGTCAGGATATTTGTAGAGACATTACAACGTGCTACTTTAGATTGGTTTTACCATCTACAAGCTCGATCAATAACTAACTGGAACACCCTCAAATCTAAATTTAAAGCCAAATTCAAACCTGCAGAAGATGCACATGCCCTTCTAGCTTAGGTCACACAGATGAAGAAGGAGCCTCATGAACCAATGAGAGACTTCATAGAAAAGTTTGACAAATTGAGGAATAGGATCCTTGTAATTGCTCGACCTATAGCTAAGAATCTCAAATGTTTCTTCATTAATTCTTAGCTACTTGAAGTGACTTTCTTTTTGAGACGTGCTAGTCAAATAGACCTTATTGCAACTCAAGATTTGGCCACTGAGGTAGATGATGATCTCATCTTGGAAGGGAAGATATGAAGAGATCCTAATAGAAATAGACCCTCATCATCTTCTAAATATCCATCTACAGGCACCACTGATCCAATGGTGCATAAGTTGGCAAATGATTTGCTTGCTCTCAAAAAGCAAATGGTGCAAGGAATGTCTTCTGCTCCATATAGAGATATGCCAAGGAGGACATTTTCAAATTAGTCATACCAGGGCAATGCTGTCTAAAATCAAGGGCAGCTAAATCATCTTCCTCCCCCATAGGGGAAACTTGCCATTGAAGCACCCCCAGCCAATTCAGCAGTGGGATATCTTGAAGTAGAATCAGATTTCTCTTTCCAACCTAAATTGAGTCAAGGAAATGACACTAATGTCCTTATAGAAAACCAAGAAGAATCAGCTGGTGACTCCAACATTGGTTTCCTGAACTACCAAGATGAACCCAAAAGTAAAGGAGAAGCTTTTGATGGATCATATGCAGTGTTTACTAGGTCCAAGAACCAATCAACCCAACAAGCTGATAAAAGGAAAATAGAAGAGCAACCTCAACCAGCAATTTCAATTGCTAAACATGGAACCTCTCTACCTTTCCAGCGAAAGGACCTGGTGATCACCAAAAAGGTAAGTACATCAATTTCACTTTCACCTTTAACTTCAATTTTACAAATCAGTCCTCCCCCTTTACAAACTAGAAAGTTAAATTACATTCCTCTGTTCTTAGTCTAATTCAATCATTTGACATAATTGATCATGCCAAGAAAACCAAAATTCAAATGACTAAGTTTGAATTTTTACAATCCAATCTTGAACTGCTGGATAGGTTAGTTGAGTGTGTGAAGAATAAGGTCATCCCTGCAAGACAAGTAGCTAAGAAGGTAACTATTGATTCCCCAAAGAACATTCCCATCCCAAACAATCTTGTCATTACTCCTCCATCTACCCTGAGAAAAATAAAACTTTTTTATGTTTCCCTATTGATAAATGGTCACAAGCTGAGCAACTGCATCATATACTCAGGTGCATCTGACAATGTCATGCCTACCAAAGTGGCAGAATCTCTTGATCTCACACTGACTAAGACATTTGGGAGATGTTTCTCCATGGAGAACAAATAAGTATCATTTCTAGGACAAATCAAAGATGCCCAATTCAAATTTGTAGCCTTTCCAGACAAAAGAATCAAGATGATAGTTCTAGTGGCCGATGTCCCAACATCCTATGGTATTCTGATAGGGAAAATTTTCTACAAGGATGTTGGTAGAGAATT
This sequence comes from Torreya grandis, assembly GCA_037957365.1. Lineage (NCBI taxonomy): Eukaryota > Viridiplantae > Streptophyta > Pinopsida > Cupressales > Taxaceae > Torreya > Torreya grandis. Next base: position 482,754 of record JARHVA010008349.1, read on the forward strand.
GAGCATGGACCTATCTTAAGCAAGGATCCCTGTCAAAGGCATCATGCAAAGGCTGCTTCTTGAAAAAGAATCAAAATATATTGTCACTCATACATCAGCCCCTAAAGCTCAAATTCTATTTGAGTCCTCAGGCATGGGTAACTACTTTCTTTCTATAGATGAAGTTCATGAAACATCTGATAAAGCTCTTGAAAGTGTCAACCTAGAAACTAGTTCAGCTGGAATAGCAGAAGAATTGGTAGGTTGCAATACAGATGGAGAAGGATCTTCCCTCTTTAATGAAGGAAAATCTAAATAAAAAATAGTGTTTGCTGAGGTATGGACTTTGGAGTTTAATGGTAACTGCTCCTCTACCGGTTTAGGATCTGGGATTGTGTTGATATCTCCTCAAGGAGATATTTTTCCTTCATCTTAAAAGTTGTAATTTAACAACACTAATAACATAGATGAATATGAATCTTTGTTACTTGGATTGAGGGCTGCTTGAGATAAAGACATCAAGCTCCTTCATGCCAAAGGAGACACTGAACTAGTGGTTTGTCAGATGAGAAACCTATACCAAACTAAGAATGAAATATTGTGCCACTACTTTAATCTAGTATGGGACCAAATTAAAATCTTTGATGCTTTTAACATCTCTGCCATACCCAGAGATTTCAATGACCATGCTGATACACTAGTTGTTTTAGCAACTCTCTTAGTCCCTCACTCAGACTTCAAAGAAGACAAGTACACTATTGAGTTGGTCTTTAGACCAAGTGTGCCTAACAATGCTAATCATTGGAAAGTATTCAATGATGATCACCAAATCATTGCCTTCTTAGAATGAAAAGACAACTTTGAAAAACTACAGTTTGAAAGTAGTGATCCTCAAAAGTGTGAACCAGCCCCTGAATCAAGTTCAGATGCAAATAAAGAATTCTTAAAACTCAAAGGGAATAAAATTATCAAAAGCTTGGTTTCCCTTGAGAAGCTATTTGACAAGCATGATAGGTTCATTAAACAACAACAAATAGATTCAAGATCCTCTCAGGGATTTGATCAAATAAACCTGACTACCAAGGAAGATCCTAAAATGGTGAATATTGGGAAGTGTTGCACTCCTAAGGAGAGATTCAATTTCACTGCTCTACTTCACAAATACATGGATGTCTTAGCATACTCTTATGATGACCTAAAGTCTCTCAGTCTTGATGAAATCTACCATGACATTCCTCTCAAAGCTGACTCATTGCTTTATAAGCAAAAATCTAGACAATATAATCTGAAGATATCATGTATTATTCTGTCTGAGATATAAAAAATGTTAAATTCTAGAATCATTTTCCCAATTCATCATTCCACATGGATTGCAAACATAGTGCCTGTAAGTAAAAAAATGGAAAAATTTACATCTATGTGGATTTCAAGAATCTAAATCAGTCATCTTTAAAGGATAACTATCACTTGCTAATCATGGATCAAGTGCTCAAGATAGTGACTAGTTCGGAGATGTTATCAATGCCATATGGCTTCTCAAGATATAATCAGGTTGAAGTCAGTGAAGCAGACCAACACAAGACTGCCTTCACCACTCCTTGGGGCATGTTTGCATATAGAAGGATGCTTTTTGGCTTGAATAATGTTGGCGCCACCTTTCAAAGAGCAATGGACCTTACTTTCAAAGATGAAATAGGTAAGTTCATTATGGTATACCTTGATGACTTGACCATATTTTCAAAGCATCATTCTGATCATATACACCACCTGCAACAAGTGCTAGAGCATGACCTCCAAAATGGCATTTCCTTGAACCCCAAGAAGTCCTTTTTTGGAGTAACAAAGGGGAAACTTCTTAGACACATTGTGTCCAAAGAAGGCATAAAGATTGACTCAGACAGAGTCAAATCTATCCAAGAGCTTACCTTGCCTACAAGTAAAAATATTGTTCACTCTTTCTTTAAAAAGGTTAATTTCTTATGAAGGTTCATCCCTGAAATTGCTGAGAAGACTCGACACATTATGAACATGATGAAGGGAAAGGCCACCTTCAGCTAGACTACAAAAGGCAAGGTAGCATTTAAGGATATCAAGACTACCATTGCCCATGTCCCAACTCTAGTTTGTCTAGACGACAACAAAGAGTTTGCCATATACAGTTATGCTTCCAAACATACGCTTTCAACAATTCTGGTTCAAAAGGATAAAGAAGGTATGTAATCTTTCATTTTTTTGATGAGTTGCCCTCTCAAACCTCATGAACTAAAATATTCAAACATGGAGAAGCATGCTTATGTAGTGGTGAAGGTAGTCAAGCATTTCTGCTTCTATATCCTAAATTCACACACTACTACCTTGGTTCCTGACATTACAGTCAAGTCCATATTAACTTAGTAGGAGTTTGAGACAAAAAGAGGCAATTGGATTGCAAAGATCTCGGATTTTGATCTAGACATCAAGCCAACAAAGTTGGTACGGGGAAAAGGTCTATGCCAATTAATTGATGATAACAAACTAGAAAAAATAGAGCATGAAGAAATAGAGGTGGAAGACACACCGACAATCCTCTTTGTCTCTACTACGAATGAGTGGTATTCAAGTATTGTTCATTTCCTTACTTATGGTGTCTTGCTCACTTATCTTACAAAGAAAGGAGGACTATCAAGTTGAAAGCTGCCAATTTTGTCGTTTAAGACAACGGCTTGTACAAGAGGAGCCTTGATGGAGTGTTCCTTCACTATGTAGACAAAGAGCAATAAAGCCAACTTTTGAAATCTTTCCACAATCTAGCCTGTGGAGGATAATTTTTTGCTCTTGTGACTACCCATAAAATTTTGTGAGCCAAGTATTATTGGCCAACTCTTTTCCAAGATGCATATAAGTGGGTGAGAAAATGTGAACTCTGCCAGCAATTTGTTGGAAGACCCAAGTTAGTTACCCTACCTCTCAAGCCAGTGGTCATATAGGAACCATTCCAGCAATGAGGAATTGATTTTATTGGAGTTGTAAACCCATCTTCAAGTGTTGGACATGATTATGTCCTTACAACAACTGACTACTTCACCAAGTGGGTAGAAGCTATCCCAACCAAACATGCTACTTCAGAAGTAATGTGCAATTTCCTCAAGGAGAATATCATTTCCAGGTTTGGAGTCCCAAACAAGATTATTACTAACAATGCAAATTGTTTCACTTCCCAGGAGATTACACAATTCTATTTCTATTATGGGATTACACTCTCCCACTCTTCTGATTACTTTCCACAAGGGAATGGACAAGCTGAATCAAGCAATAAGAAGATGGTGACCATCATCAAGAAACTGACAGATGACAACCAAAGGACATGGCATAAAGTATTAGTTGATGCTCTATGGGTAGAAAAAATTACACTAAAAAGAGAAATTGGTATGTCTCTTTTCTAACTTCTTTATGGTATCAATGCTGAGATACCAATACCCTTGGAATTGCCATCCTTGAAATTCGTTAAGGCAATTGAAGATCAGACATATGAAATCCCCCTTAATAAGAGGATCATGTGCCTAACTAAGTTGGATGAGTAGAGAACTATGGCGGTAGATTGAATTGCTACCCATCAAAGTTTGGTGGAAAAACTCTTTGATTAGAAGGCAAAAAACCATGATTTCCAAGTTGGAGATCAAGTCCTATTATGGGAGAAAAGGAGAGAACCAAAAGGGATGCATGGAAAGTCTGACTCCCTTTTGAGAGGCCCATTTATTATCCATCAGCATAATGGTAAAAATAGATTCCTACTGAAGTATCAAAATGGCATGCTCTTTTATCTGCCTCATAGTGGGAAATATCTAAAACACTTCAATTCTTGAAGTACCAGATCATTTCATCTGTACATATGTATATTTATGTAGTTTTTAGCTCCATTTTATTTTGTTTGTTTTCATTTTTGATCCATTTCATTTCTGAGTAACATGACTCTGTAGCCCAATGGCACACATGAAGACACTAGAGATTCTAGATGCTACTCCCTTCAATTCTTTTTACAATTGATGGAAGTTCCCCAACTGGAGCCAGCTGTTGTACCCAAAAAATGTCACTCATTTTTGGGACAACATATAAGCTATTTTGGTCCTGCAAGACAAAATTATCTCTTCCCATTTCAAAAATTATTCTAAACTTCAAAATTGGGAATTATTCAAGCTTTTTCAATTAAAGGACTAACAAGATTAATAGGTTCAAAGGCTTCTATAGGTGAGTTCAATCAAAAGAACAAGTTTCCTCAACACTTAGAAGCTTTCAACGCTGGTTCAATGCCTTGGTTCAACCAAAAATGTTCATCGGCAAGCCTCAAAGAAGGATTGAACCATTGAACCATCGAACCCCGCTTCTAAAAAGGTTCAAAAGGTTCAACAGGTTCAAAGGTTTAACGACATCAGCAGGCTTCAAGAGTTAACCACTTCAGTCAATAGGTTCAAAATGGTTGGTTCAACACAGTTTGTTTTAAAGAGCTTAGTTCAAGTAGTCAATTGAATAAATAGAAATGAAGGAATGAACCACTAAACCGTTGAACCAAAGTTGGTTCAATCGGTTAGTTCAAGTGGCAGGTTCAAAGGAGTGCCCCAAAAGTTGAAGAGACAAGTGCCTTTGCAGAGGGCAGTGAGCAAAAGTGACTAAGGCAAGAAAAGCCCAAAGCAAAAGCCCAAAACAAAAGCCTGTTAAATCCCAGCAGATTTTACCAATTATCATTTACTGAGCCCCATTATACTTTATTTCTAAGAGCTACAAAAGTTGCCACGTGTCTCTATTAAGATAAATAGAATGCACCAAGTGTCAACATCTACATGAATCCAAGTGAATCCCAAGTGTATCTACAGTGTTTCTAAAGCATGGTGGAATCCACCACATGTCATCTTCTATGGGACACTAAAAAGGCATCCAAAGCCTCTATAAGTTAAGTAGATGCTACCACATGTCCTTGTCTATTTCACAGTGGATGCTACCATGTGTCACCTATTGAGATCAACAAAAAATTGACTAAGGCAAAGCCAAAAGAAAAAGTACACTTGTGGAGGACATTAAACCAAGCTGAGTGCCCTTGCAGAGGGCAATGAGCAAAGGCAGACACAGGGAATTCCTTTAAAAAAGTTCCCACAGAAAAATGGTCAAGGTAAAAGTCCTTTAGACTTTTTGTCTAAAGGAATTCACCTGGGAAGAAAGCCTGATGGAAAGTAGAAATAAAGTGAAGGAAGATTTCCTTCGGACAAATTATCTAAAATAATTCCTTTGGACTTTTTGTCTAAAGGAAAAGTCCCCTAAAATAGAAAACCCACCAAGGAAATAAAACTTGTAGTCGAATCCGCCACGTGTCATCTATTGAGACATAGTTTCTAGTGACTTTTAAAGCAATAGAATGTGCTACGTGTCATTTACAAAAGTAGCAGAATGTGCCAAGTGTCAACATCCATGGCTTCTTCCTTTTATTGAGTAAAGATTGTGGTGGGTCTCAGGTGATTGGCTAAACTCAAGTGAAACATGACAAGTGTCAACATTCGAGTGAATCTAAAATGAGTCATGAATGTTTCTATAGTATAGACAAAGCTTAGCGGAAACTGCCATGTGTTCTCTTCTGTAGGACTTTCAAAAATGTTTCTAAAGATTCTATAGACAAGCAGAAGATGCCACATGTCCCGTTGTAACTCCACAAAGCATGACAAGTGTTTGCATTTGCATCTTGAGTTTCTTACAGGTTTCAAAGCTTCTTTCAATAATCATCTCTTAGAGTCCTGTGGATATTTCCAAGTGTCCTGATCTATTTTCTCAGTGGAAACTGCCATGTGTCAATTGTTAAGACCAGCAAAAAGTGACCACAGAACAAAGGACCAGATTGAACCAAGGACCCGATTCAATAGCCAGGAAAGGAGGAATGATGAAGAAGACCAAAAATGTCCATGCATGAAATATGTTTCTAGAAGCAGACTGCCAAGTAGACATTGGAGGACACAAACATTCAATGGTGTGACCCATTTCTCTGCATTGAGAAAAGCAAATGGGAAAATATGTCTAATTCTAGCATATCTTCTTGATAGAATTTAAAATATATTGAATGCAACATGATGTTTTATTGCTCCCAAGTCTTTCTTGGAGGGCTATATATTGGACTCTCTTATATTGTTTTAGGGAGATCTCTCTCTGTTATCAAAAACAAAACTCTATCCAAATTGAAAGGAATTACTGAGACTTTGAGCTCAGCTTGTTCATCATATTTATTTGTTTAAATAAAAAGCAAGTTACTTTCATACTTTATTCTATTATAGCTTGTATTATTCTAGGAGATTGTTCTTATATATATTTCCTAAATGTATTCTTATTTATGCAATTTAACAATTAGAGCTAGTGGAGTTGACAAAGAAGGTGCCCTGAAGCCAGTTACTTTTAGACTTTGTGTTGTCATTATTGTCTTTAGTGTGTGTTTATTTTCTATTTCTATGTAAAGAATTTTGGGATGACTTTGTGCCCTCATTATTCTTCGTATTTCAATCTTTGGCAGTTGAGGTGGAGATTTTGTGCCTCATTTCATCCTGCCATGTTACTACACATTGTTACAGTTACTTATCATCACCTGAAAGATTCATTTTGTCTGCTAAACAACACTTTTGAAAGAAGAGGAGTGTCTTTTATCATTTCATCAAGATTTATCCATTGATTTGTGCACATCATCTCTGAAAAAAGAGAGATGGATGGTTTATCCTACCCTTGAGTGTTATTTTTTGTTTATGTATATATATATATATATATATATATATATATATCTCTCAAAAATGTACAAGGAACCTCCCCTTGATTAGAGGAGAGATTAGTCCCCTTTTGATGTAGTAAACCGACACATTTGGCCGACCAATCTTCCTGTTGTGGTTGATCAGACCTATTTTGTTTATCAGTATGTTGAGTGACAAAATATTTAGCAATTGGTGGTCTAAGGAGAAATAAACAATGATTCTGTTATATATAATCATCAATTCCCTCTTATATAGAGGCATCTTAATTAATACATAGCTTTTTAATAAAAGATTACAGTTTCAATAAAAATAAGTCATTATACCAATCTATTTGTTGCACATATGACATTGATAATTGATGCCTAAGAAGAAAGAGTGAAGTTGAGAGAATTGGATTAATAAAATATTCGATTCAATTAGAGGGCCACATATTAGAGAAGTCCAAGAGAAGATATGAATGAAATCTTAGAGTGGAAATTTTGTATAGTCTACAATAAAAATAGAGAGATTTGAAATCCTTCATTGAATAACTAAATAATGTGTATTATTTTGATTAAATGACTCATTTAACATATAGGAATGATCATTATAACATGGAATGTGGATCATCACAAAATTCAATATAACTAACATATTTATGACACTATCCGATGAAAGAATCCATACCAATTCCTAGATTCATTTTCTTCGCATAAATTGCATACAAAAAAATAAATTATAGAACTTACCTCTTTTAAAAATAATTTCCTATTTGAAAAGGTCCACCCTTTCTTTCTTTTTCTTGAATTCCTCTTTTCCAATTATTTCCCTCCTCCCGTGTCTATCTGTCCAAAATCCATAAATTCGCTCTTATTTATAAGCTCACTTCTCCTTTTCCCATTGTTGCACCCACCCTTACATGATATATTGTCTATTTACTCCACTTCACTAATTTTATATTTAAGACATTTTTTATTTTGTTTATTTAAACTCTAAGTCCTAGTTCATTAACTTAACATATAGTTAAGTTTACCAAAATATATTATCTAATTTTAAATGTAAATTTTGCATGAATTTCAAGACTAACTTTTGATTGCATTAACTCAAAGTTTGAATATTAAGATAATTTTATTTTCATGCAAATAATATTACTAGGATAATTATCTATTAAAAAAAAATATTTAAGTTATTAATTGCCTTTTATTTATAAGATAATTGTATCTAAAAATAATAATATCTTTTTAGTAATTAATAATTATTTTCTCATTTAAATTCAAAAATCAAATAAATTATAATAAGGGAACCTTATGCAATTTAAAATGAAATCCACACACATAAATATAATAACAAACCTTACATGCTATAATTTTTAGAAAGTAACAATTAAAATCTATTGTGTGTGTCTGTATGGTCACTAGTAATTTCCACTAATATTTCCTCACTCCTCCTATTTAGTCGATCCTCTCCAATGATGCTCTCCTTCATCAAGCTCTGAGGGTAGGATCTATCCTGCATCCACCTTGAAACATATAGGTAGTTAGTCTAAGTCATCATAAATATCCACCAATGATGTTAAACTAACAAATATACATCCTTAATGTATAGAATTATCAAAACATAACTCACACATCATGTATACTAATAAAAAATATCATTGTCCCATTTCATTATATGTCAAAATACACAAATCAAGGCAATATCAATCAGATATTATCCATACTAATCCATATATTTAAGGTTTATAAGACATAAGGTAAAATCAGGATGTAACAAAAAAAAAAAACCACTTTCACATTTTTTATCATGTGTTTGCATGGTTATCTTTCAACATGCCAAGTTTACATCCATCACTAGACGTGCACAATTTTTTTATCTCTAAGGATGTCAAATGAGTCAATTAAAGAAATAAAAAAATGCATCATAAAGTAGAACTAATTGTGAAAGAGGAACTGAGAAAGCAAATTATGGTTGGTTTCATATGTCTTGTTGAGTATTTGGAATGGATATGTAACATAGTACATATGTCTAAGAAACTAATACAAATCAAAATGCACATAGATTTTAGGGGAATGAACAAATCATGTCTAAAATATTATTTTCCATATCACAATATAGATGTGATCATAGACTCCCATGTAGGTCCTGGTATGTTGACCTTAATGGATGGATTTTTGAGTTATAATTAAATTAAAATCACTTCTTAGGACCAACACAAGACAACATTTACAATACTTTGGGGCACTTTATATTATAAATTAATGCTTTTCAACCTTAAGAAAACTGGATTTACCTATCAAATCATAATGGAATTCATCTTCCATGACATGCTACATGACATTATGAAAGACTATGTAGATGACATTCTAGCTAAATCCAATAATAGACTAAAAATTACAAGGTCCTCCATAGGATACTTGAAATAATGAGAGAGTATAAACTCTATTTGAATCCAAATAAGTGTGTATTCAAGCTTACTTCAAGAATTTTTTAGAGATTAATAGTATCACATAAAGCCATTGAGTTTGATCCTTTAAACATTAAATGATATCTTTACAATCCACTAGTCCTAATGCCACCTACCCCAGGTAAATAATTTAATTTTTATATATCAGTCACATAATATGCATTCAGGGCATTATTGGTACACCATAATGAAAAGGGGACCAAATGATTAGTCTACTACTTGAGCGTAACTTTAGTCTCCTATGATCTCAATTAAACTCCTATCGAAAAAACATGTCTCACAATTATTTTTTCTTCATATAAACTTCATCACTACATTCAACAACCAAACAAAGATCATTAATAAAATACATCCACCTAAATATATCAAATCCAAAATAGTTTTTAAAGGCAAAATTTCTAAGTAAGACATGCTTCTTAGTGAGTTTGATCTTGAGTATATCAACCAAAAGTCAATAATGGGACATGTATTTATGGATACTTTGGCAAAATATTCTCTATTATATCATAAACCTCTCACTATAGATTTTACATATGAAGCAATTATGTATATAGATGAATCTATAGTCTATTAGTTGTATTTTAATGGTTATTTCACCAACCATGCATTAGGGGATGTTATTTTACTAGTCATTCCATATAGAGATCTAATTCTGAGAGCATTTTAGATAGAGTTCTCTTACACAAATAATATAGTACAATATGAGGATCTCACATCTAGTCTCAAGTTAGCAATATAATGGGGTATCTAACATCTTCTAGTCTTTGGTGATTACAAGCTTATTATCAATAAGTTCTCAATGAATTCCAAGCCAAAGATTAAAAATTAATCCTTTAAAAATAAATGGTTCATAACCTTAGGTCATGATTCTAATTTATACATTTTGAACACATGCCTTAGAATAAAAATAGAGTAGTCGATGCAATCATTAAAATTATTCCCTTATCAACCTACAAACTGAACATAATCATTTTATTATATAACACTTGATGATTTATACATATGATATGTTAGATTATGAGATGGTTTATGATGTTCGTGGTCTCACTTCCCCATGGTACCATGGCATTTATATATCTCCGTGATAACCTTATTCCACTCAATTTAACCCATAATCAAAATAAATCCTTTATCCAAATAACTTCATGCTTCACCATCCTTGTAAACACCATATACTAGAAAATATATGATGGATCTTTGTTAAGGTATTTAAATTTTGAAGAGACAAACATAATAATTAATGATTTTCATCATGGAATTTTTGGTGATCACACAAATGCCATAGGCCTTACAAGAATGATTTTGCATGTTCACTACTATTGGCCTATTATGGAATCTAATTCTTGAAAACTATCTTACACATTGTGTACCTTTCCAAAAGCATGGTGACCTTACCCATAACCCATCATAAGATTTACAACCCATAACTATAGCTTGGCTATTTTCCATATATGGATTATACCTCATTTAAAAAATCAATCTTGAGTATTCATGTGGTCATAAGCATATCGTTATCACTATTGAATAATTTACTAAATGGGTTGAATCCATGCCATTAACCTATGTCATTAGAAAATGAATTTCCATGTTCATCTTAATCGATATTATCTGCCTCTTTATAATTCCATCCACTATTATATATGATAATAGAAAATCATTCAAAAATAAGTATTTCAAGGCCCTTTTCCATACCTATCACATTAAATTCAAGTTTTTCACTTCCTTCTACCTACAAGGTAACAGACAAGTTAAGGCAATAAACAAAAATATCCTAAAAATCATCAAATGAGTTATTAATGAAGTTGATTTCAACTAGCACCTATAGCTTTATCTTGAATTTTGGGCATATCACACAAACGTCATCACACCCATGGGGGTAACCCCATATTTCATAGTATACGACATTGATTCAATATTACCCAAGTAATTTGATCTCCCTTCTTTACACATATACTTTCAAAACCTAATTAATGATGAATTCTACCACATTTCAAGCTTAATTGAGCTTGGCCTCCTTGATGATAAATGCCTTAATACCTTTAACCATTTATAACTATATCATAATCACCTTCGCCATAGCTAAAGTAAGAGGATTAAAACTAGAGAGTTCAATATTATAAATCTTTTTAATAATTAAAACCAACTCAACACCAACTCTAATCAAGAGAAAAAATAGAGGATTAAGCCCATCTTTTTGGGTTCATACATAATCGTTGAATAAATATGGATCCAAAGCTTACAAATTGGCCAAATAAGATGGAGATGATCTTGATGAACCCATGAACATCATGTGACTTAAGAGTTTTTATGCCTGAATATCTCTAGTGTTTTTATAAATATTTCATGTCAAAAAAATATTAAAAAATACTAAAAAATCAACAAAGAAAATAAAATTCATCCACAAGTGCAAACCATTTTTATGGTTCTTTGGGAAAGTACCATGGTGAAAACCAGTTTCTCGTGCCATGTACAAATCCATTATCTATACACACCCTAGTTACTTGGGGGAAACTGATTGTACTAGTCACTTGTATATATATTCATTAGTCATTTGCATCTCTTTATCCTTTTGAACATATCCCATATTTTACTTTGACCATTACTATTAGTTTAAGGTTTGACCTTTGTTGTTTTTTAACTATACCATTGCTAGTGTTTTGGTGGAATCTTATATATCATATAAATAATACTTATCCACTTTATCCAACAACACTTTATCCATTAATCCATATCAAAACATATATTTCATCTCTCTACATATTAACCATTCATCATTCAAACCCTCATTTCTTGGATAGGAAATCCATAATATACACATCTCTCCATCAAATTACATCCTCAATTTTTATCCATTCCCATATTGGGAGAACTATATCTAGCCTAATTTTCTAAATGGACTTTATCCATGACAAACTACATAGTTAATGTTTAGATACACATGGTTTCCATCATCCAACCATATCAATCATGCACCATTTAAACATGAATTTACTCTTCCTTCTATCCATATCCAAAATAATACAAATTTGTTTGTCCATCACCTTTTATAAGGATTTCCTCATCAGATGATCAACATTATCAAGGATCTCAATTATCAAAGGTTCAACTCTCACCTAGGACATCTACAAATTCATTATCTTAGTTTTCATGCTTACTCATTTTATTACTTAATAATTTACGTTCTTGTTTGTTTTTTAACTCATTTGTTCACCTTTGTGCACTTAGTCATTTAGTCATTTACTTGCTTATTCATTTAATTATCTTTTGTATGTACACTTCTTTAGTATATATTATGTGTTACTTATGGAATGTTTATTTCCTTACATGGTTTTTTTTTGTTAAAAATTTTATATATTCTTTAGTATTACTTCTTGTGAGTCAAGTATTAAAAATGGTATGATCATGGTCTCTTATATCATTATGCACAAATGAATATTTTATTCTTTGCACCTATCAAACAATAATCATCATGGTCTTTCCATACCATTGGTTCATTTTGTCTTATGCTATATCAAAGAAATGGCATGCATGTTTTGATAGCACTTAAAGAAATGGGTATTAACTATGAGTATGTGGAACAAAATCTACAACAGAAGAGTCCCATGTTACTACGAATGAATCTTGTTCACAAGAAAGTGTCTATCCTCATCCATGATGGCAAACCTGTAATTGAATCTCTTGTTTTCCTATAATACATAAAATAGATTTGGGCCTCCTCTAATGCTTCATTTCTTCCCACTGATCCATATGACCAATTTTTTGCATGGTTATGGGTAGATTATGTAGACAAGAAGGTACCACACATAGGAAATCCACTCTCATCAAAGTGCATATATTTAGATTGTTACTTTTTATTAAGTTTCATCATAATTTTTCTGAGTTTTGTTTTATTGGATGAGTTTATCTATAACTATATAGTGTAAATATATTGTCTATGCATGTGCTAATGGTTGTGTAGTTTTATTTTTTAGGTGTGTAACTTTGGGATACAAATATTATTTACCAAAGGAGAAGAACAAGAAGTGGCTAAGGTGGGATTTTTACATAACTTAGAAATAGCAGAAGGAGAGTTGAATGGGAAAGATTATTTTGGTGGAGATAAGATTGGAGTGGTGGATATAAAATTTTCTCCCTTTATCTCATTATTTCATTCATTTGAGATTCTTGGAAGGTTTCAGATTTCCTTGGAGGATAAATTCCCAAATATTGAGGCATATAAAAAATATGCTTAGAAAGTGAGAGTGTAAAGAAGGCACTTCCTTCACCTAAAAAAGTGTAAGATGTTGCAACTAGAATCAGGAGGAAACGTTTGGAGGGCAAAAGTTTGTACAAGCAATCGTAAAATGTGAAGAGGAATATTTTATTTAGAATAATATGGCATATAATTCTAGGTATGATAAAATGTTTAATATTAATAATGTTTTTAGGGTGCAATTGGCATCCACAGGGTGCCTCATTAGTATGATGGGTGTTTGAAACCTATGTTCATTTTTTGGAATTATTCTTAAAGTTTATAGAGAAAAGGTGAAGGTATATTATTAAAAATATATTTATAATATAAAATTAGTTCAACAAATGTTGAAAATTGATAAATAAATTAAAATTCTCAATAATGATCAAGTTAACTTTTGTAGAAAATTGAAATTGTAATTATTAAATTTTGAATTATTAAAAAAGGTGGGAAGTGTCTATGTAACTACTATCATGTGGGTCTGACACCATTTATAAAAATAATTATGTGCTAATGGCCAATAGACATTCACCTTGTTCCTTTGGAGACACTTGGCTCAATACATCAAGTATCAACCCACTCTACTAAATATTTTAGGGGGTTATAGTGTATCACCTTCTCTACGAGGACTTAATCTATCCCAAGGCATTAAAAATCATTTAATTTTAAAATTTCACATTGTGAAATACCCTTATTTATAACAAATTTAAAATTACATGATTCTTTCTTATCCAAATTTGATGCAATATTTCAATTTTAAAGACATGCCAAATGTTTAAATGTGTCCAAGTCAGACTAATTTTTCTCTAAAGAAAGCTCACACCTGTGACACAATTTCTTGTTGATGAGGTTGAAAAAGGGTGTGAATCCATAAAAAAATCATCTTAAATTTTAAGGCATAACCAAAACACATTCTTAAAATTTCATGATCTTATATTATAGGCAAAACAAGTGGGGTTGTCTATTCTTAGATGATGTAATACACTATCCTTAATCTTGTAATCTTTGTCCTAATGTGATTTGATGTAGGAGATTTTGAGTGGACATGTAATCTTATATCTTTTAAAATATATATCATGTTGTTGGGTGCTTCTGATAATTGAAGATGACCTGCATAGACTTATTCACAATTCAATAGACTCTTTGGAAGGGTGAAGCAAAAGTCTCATATCACGAGACAATTCTTTATTACATGATGAAACTACTAGTTAACATAGGTCTACATTAATCATAATTTATGTCGCCATTACTCAGGAAGAAGTGGTGGTTTCAGCCATAGTAGTTAAACACTCCTAATAACAACCCATAAAAATATAGGTGCCCATTTTTTAGTGTTTTCCAAGATTAAAAGGATTCAAAAAGTCACTCCATAAGGTACAAAATTTGAGGAAATATTGATCTAAAGTTTAGATTTATTATATTATCCATGTAAGCTAACTACCTCCACTACTCTCTTCTATGTAATAAATGATTATAATACAATTATAAAAAATAATTTACATAAATATATCAATTAAAAAAGGTGCATGAAGAGTTTATAGAGGCAGAGGAAGTCTTTGAATTATTTGTACATTTTGGGAACATCTCATTATTTTGATGTAAACCTAGCATCATGACTTTTTAAAGAAACTCATGAGGTATTTTTAGAGAAAATGTGTACTTGTTGAAAGTTATCAAAGGATTGCATAGTTTCAATTAAAACAACTAATGGTTACAAAGTGCTTGTTTTTAGACTTTATAATGGTTTAATTCATGTCTTGGGCGATCCATGTACCTCTTGTTATTGAGTTTGTTTATAGATATAGGCCTTTGGGATAGGTAAATTCATTTATTATAATTTGGGTTCAACAATGCAATTTCAAGTCTAAAGTTTAAGTGTTAATTCTCTTTGTTGGTGTTGTTTGTTACATGTTGTGAATGGTAAAATAAAAGTTGTAAGAAGTGAAAAGCATTATGTAGACATTGGCATAATTGTGAATTATAATGTATTCATGAAGGCCATTATATGGGAGTAAACATGTACTTGACAATGATATAGTGGAATGAGGAGTAAGCACCTCACTTTGTTGGAGTTTTGTCATATTTAGTTATTCTAAGTTAAGTTTATGTTTTAGGTGTTTTAAGTGTACTTATTACTTGGATTATATTTTTAGTCCATATATTTTCTATTAATTTATAACTTGTTGATGTGTCATGTATCCACACTTTATGTGAAGTCTGCCTTAGGTTAGTTTCTTATCAAGGTGTGTTGCACTATGTGCATAATATTGTTAATATTCACATTTAATGTGGTTGTTATCCTCACATATTTGATAAGGTTTAAGTTTATTTATGTAATTCTTCCACCTTATATTCCATCAATAGTCATATCCCACTCACCTCTGGCTCTTCTTATGTAAGGATCCTTTGTGTCCTTTATACATTGATTAATTTATTTGGTAGATATGTGGTCATTTAAGAGAACCTAGGATCACTCTTTGATCCTTGGTATTATTCTACAAAGATTTGTTAGTTACACAATTATTTATTGTGTATACCTTTTTTTGGTTAATATATTTATGTTATTGATGAAATCTCTCCCCTAACTACTTATTTGTGGATTATCTTTACATGCAGAGTTCCTTGCGCCTTCTACTTTCCTAACATTGAATCAGACCTTGTTCCTGACATAGTATCTAAGATATTATTCATAGGTATTTATTGTGGATTTATTTATTTTTCATAAAATTTGGCATTCCCACACAACATTTTTAGCCACTAAGAACATTTTTATCCAACCTTCATTATGAGTTTTCAAAATTACCCACTAGGTATTTTTTGTTTGAACCAAATCTACATTTTTTATCCAACCCTCATACTAGGGTTTTTTTTTTGAGATAAATCTGCATTGTAGGGTCATTTTCATTGAGTGAGTTCTATATTAATGATATTTATTTTCATGTCCCATCTCTCATTGTCTCAAATTAAAAAATTTCATAAGTTGGATTCATATACATGTTGTAGATCCACATGTAGAGGAGTTATGTTGAATAATTTTCTCCCATTTAACATGTTATAGTGTTTTTTTATCTAGATCATACATCCCCATGATATTAATAATGCAAGAGATAGTAAAATCTAACTTTTATTTCTCCTAATCAAGACACCATGAGCTCATTTGGTAAGCACTTTGATTTCAAGGGTGAATATACCTTTTTCTAAATTTTTAGGGCATCCATGAGAAAATTTGACATTTTTATTACGTCAAAAATTTCCAAGGCCCCATTAGGGTACCTCTACTTCAATATTTTTGGTTTTTGTTTGTAGACTTTGTGTGTACCTCAGTTTTGAAAGAGCTAGGGCATAAACACATTTCTAGAAAAGAAATTACATTTTAATGCAAAAAATTTGAACTTAAAGTATATTTTTATTCAATTATTCAAGAGATTTAACTAAATTATGAGAATTCATTATACATAAGTGTAAACATATGTTTTTGAACATAAAATACATAATTACAGTGTTAATGTGGCATACATATAAACACCGCAATTGTGTACATAAAGGAGTGAAAAGGAAGACAATTATTGTTTGGGATATGCCACCCAGATCTAGAACTACCACCCATGTTTTTTATTGCACCACCACCACTTTACCTAATAACCCCACTCACATATTGTGCCATCAATGTTCCACCTATATTTGTAACCTCTACCATGTGTTCATAGTCATCATCACAATTATTTCTTAACCTCCAGCGTAGTGATTGGTCACAACCCTTATGACCCTTATGATCATAACCAAGAATACAACCCTCCAATAACATATTACAAGACATGTGACCCCCCACTAGGCATGTTTATCCTTCAAAGGTAGTGTTTAGCCACACAACTCTTATTTTTTAGCTTTTTTGTTTGATGACTTATACCTTCTAATATGGTAAACTTGGGAGGGTGATTTTTTATTAGCTTTCTAATTTTTTTATTTCTATGTCATGATGGACTCAAATTTTCATTTTGATGAACCATTTTTATATAATTTATAGTTTCTTTCTTGATCTATTGACCAACTTTGATTTTTTGGACCTTTCAAAGGCCATAACTTTTGAATAGAAACTTAGATTTGCATGCTATTTTTTTCAAGTGCATTATTTTTAAAGCTCTTCATAAGAGTGATATATATTTATTTTGATTCTATATCAAATAATTATTTTCAACATAAATGGTTATTTTTAAATTTTGAGTCACATTACTTTACACACTAAGAATAGGTTCCACCTTGTTTTAAGTGGGGATCACTTTTTAGTGCTTCATATAGCTTGTAGGTGGTTTTTTACGATGTATATTGTAATTGCATTGAATTATAAATTTCCATGGAGTATTTTATTTTTTATCCTTATCTACCTTCATGTGTGTGTGTATGTTTTTTCATACACTCCTTTATCATATCAATTGTTGGGTCCTTCGTGTGACATATTGGGCACTCTCGATTGAGAATTTTGATGTGCTTCTTCGTAGGCCTACCACATTAGAACCTTTTGATATATTGGTAGATATGATATATTCACCTTAAAGTTTGGTTAACTAAATTACCACTTTATCTAATTTTATAGGGATTAGTCCCAGCTTCTTGAAATTCCCTACATACATAACATTGGCAAAGGCACCAGACTCAACAAGGTAATTGTGCAAACTTTTACCAAAGATTCATACTATTAATAGAAAGGGTGGAACCTCAATCCTAGTATTATGTATTACAACATTGGTATGAATAGTATCCTTATGTTTGGGTTGACTAATTTTATCTAAAAGAGACTTAATAAGTAAATCCCTTTATTCAATGATTTGTGCTAATTTATGGAGGGTTATAATACCTTTTATTTTCTTCATCTCCTCCACAATGTTATAATTCATTTTTTTAGCGTAGGGTTGACTATCACTTGAATTTTGTGGAGGTGGATCATTTATAGCTATAGGATCAAGAGGTGTAGCAACATTATCTAGTGGAGTTGAAGTAGTCAAAGGTTGATGTGCTCTACTCCTAAACATATATTTTCCTCTCTAGTATTGTTGGAAATCTTGTATTAAGTGATTTTGATGAACTAGGATCATCAGAATGACTTTAAGTATTATGTTAATTTGGGAAAACCTCATATTATTCTATTTCCTTTTGAAGAATATCAAAAGCATGACAAAACTCAACATAGTCAAGTTCCCCGTTGTGGGTGGTGTTATGCACAAGGCACCAACTAGGTAGGGTGATTTCCATGATATTGATCTCAAAAAATTTATTAGATGAAGACTCAACTTATTTCCTAGATATATTAAAGTTCTTGTAATTGCATTGATAAGTGAAATTTGGGGTATAATTTCCACTACTCAAGCTACCCATTATTTTTTTCAAGTTTAATAAATTATTACTTATTCTCTGGACCATTATTTGGATTGCATCTAACTCAGGTTTGGTTGAGTCTTGATATGAATTTTGCATATTATTCATTACAACTTGAACTAAATCTCAATTATAAGATTGAGGCATAGCTTCATTACCAATTATATTTTGAAATCCTAAATTATAATTAGGGGAAACATGTTATAGATTGAGTTGATTCATCATTGAAATAGGTTATGGTAATGGAACATTTTAATTTGCAGGTGGGATTAATTTTAACACTAGCATGTTTGGGGGAATTTATGAATGGGAATCAACATTTGCCCTTATAGATTGAGTTATTTGTCTACTTTTAATATTCATGTATAGTTAAGGGGAAAATCAAGTATAGTTGGATCTCTCCTTAAGAATGTGGTAGTCTAAGGGTTCAAACATTTGTGAATTTTTACAACACTAGTTGTAAATTTCATCTACATAAGGTTTCTATGATACTATACATATTTTGAAAATGTGTGTTAAAATTACTTATAAGCTCATTATATTCCCTTATCATGCAAATAAACTACCTGTATAAGATGTTTGGATCCACTATCTAACCAAACTGGGATAAGAATGTGTCACTCAATTGAATCCGTCTTGTAATTGAATTCTCATGGAGATTTAGGAACTAATCGTAAGCCTGATCAAGTAAGGTGAAAGGGAATAACCTATAGGATACATCTTCATGCTCAATAATAAGTAACCTAAGGGATGTTTTATAAGATGTAATGTTTTATTATACGTTCCTTTTAGTGTTTAGAGTGAAATTTGGAATATAACACTGATGGTTTTTAATCAAATCATGCACGTCAACAAGAACATTTATAGCTAATCTAACTAGTTAAGTTGCATCTATTTGAACTTGTCTATTGTTGACAAATTTTGGGGAAGGTTTTGTTGGGTAACCTAATATTTTGGCTCTACCTTGTTCAATTATAAGACTTATGTGAGCTTGAAAAGGAGGAATAAATAATCTTCTATGACCCAACCTAAATCTAGATCATGCGATCCTTGAAGAAGAATCTAGAGTGACAAACACTAATTTCTATTTGTATGGGTTTTAATAATGTAAAAAATGTAAAATCATAAGGATGAGTCACAAGACCATAAATATATAATAAAAGACAAGTTTAGTATATTCATAATTTCAAGATCAAAAGTTTAGGCCTTGAAATATTATGTTAGGGCCCTCCTTTTATCACCAATTTCTATTGGGCTTAATTATGACCCACTCAGAATGCATCTATTGAATTCAATGATCTAAGAGGATAAAAGGAGTTTGTAGTTCATAGGATGAGTGTCCCATCATTTTTAGAATTTTTTTGGGGATCTAAGGGCTGATAAATTTCTAAAATGTTTATTTTTGTCAGTATTAACTATTACCACCAGATGCTAAATTGATCTCTTTACCTAAATTAAGTTGTTTAATGTTGTGGGCTTGTTGAAACCATAGGTTTACTATATTCTTTCATAAATTGAAGAAATTATAATCTAATGAGTAGGACATATGATCATTAAAAAATGTAAAAGGGAGGGAAATAGTAAGTTAGAAAAGGGATTATTCTTCGACTAAGACTAGATATTTTAGTGTTGAGAAATAAAAATCATGGTTGGATGCAATTATATCACTAGGAATCAAGTATAGCTATTTCGAAACTTAATTAACTCAATGATCAAGACACAAAGGAAAATGTGAACATATAATTTAGAATATATATCAAAACAAATAAAATACATAACGATGTATCTATTTCACACAATGACTTAATGAAAGCTTCAAAATAATCAAAATAATTATCTAGAATCAATTAAACTAGTTATTACACAATTTGATTATATATTAACTTTCAAAAACCAAAATTTAAACAACTTCTTGGCATATATTTATTATCTCAAATAAATATCCTCTAGTATATAATCATGACAAAATAAATGAGAATGATAGGTGCAATCTTGGCATAATCTTGTCAAAGTTTTAGGGAAAAAATAGTTGACCCTTTACAATGGCAAGCACTGTTGATTATATAGGAATGGATATCAAAACCATTGAATTGATGAATAACCAAAATTTAATGGCATGATTCCTAAAATTAAATTTAATAAATAATTAAAGCTTGGTTTCTTGAGATAACACATCAATAAAGGATAAGAACAAGTCATGGCACAATTCCTAGATTATAACCAGTTTTAGGATGAAAGGGGATGTAATCTCCAATGCCTTTCAATATCTAATGCCTTTCAAGATCCAATGATCCAGAATTTACTAAATTTTAATTATTTTCCCAATCAAATCAATGACCCAAATAGGGAAAGTCACTTCATTTTAAAAAGATCCCAATGATGGATCAACCAGTCCATGTATTTTTTTCCATTCTCAATTCCATGGGTTATGTTTATGACATATACTTTATATTAAATATATAATTTATATATTAAATGATAATAAATTATCAATATTGGAATAATAAATTATTACAATCTATAAATAGGTTCATCTCCTCCTTTTGATGAAGTTGATGATGTCTTTGAATAGTGAAGTAAACTTATGTTGTACACACTCTCCTTAATCTTTTTTCTCTCCTACCATCTAATTTCAGCTATTTATGTGTTTTTTTATACCCTCATGTTAATTTTCATTACCTGATATTGGCCTATGACATCTATCCTATTTCATTGTAAGCCTTTTTAGAAGTTTTATTCTCTGATAGTGACTATCTAGTTTTTTTTTTTTTTAAGGTGGGACTTCACTCCAAAATCTTTTTCAAAATAATAGTTTGATTATTATTGAGATTTATTTTTGTTCTTCATCCTCAAGATTTAAATATAAACTCTTGATGAATTCTACTTGGATCATTTCCCAGGCCTATGTATTTTCCACTCTACCTATCTCAATATTTATAGTCAACCAAATCATTCATCTTTGTATATGATTCTACTTAATCAAATGCAATCAGGAGTAAAGTCAAAATTTCACCTACCCATCCTTTATCTTCTTTACGTGACCATAAAATTTAGTTATTTTACTATATGGTAATGTCATCTCATTCTATAAGGTGATACCACATGTCAAATTTTCACTTATTTAACTCTTGAGTTGTGTATATACCGTGATTTTGACACTTATCAAAATCTAGATTTTGGGGATGTTTTTCAAGCTTCATAATTGGCTTTAGATATGTTCCATGAGACAAGTCCCCATGATCATGCCACATGACATGATCTCATAACTTCTCAACTTTTGAATATGGACTCACCCTTCTAAACTCTAGCTCTCCAATAAATGATCATTTGTCACAATCTCAAAACATCAAGCTCATACTATCTTTAGAAACCTCTTAACAATGCATTGTCTTCCCTAATCTCTAAATCCCTAAGACCATACCACATGGAATGATCTCTAAAGTATTTGACACTTAGAAATTTTTATAAGAATTGATATGCATTTGACTGAATGAGATCATGTCATGCATCATGATCTCAGGGTTCTTCTACCTTAAACACTTAGTTGATTTTACAATTATGCTTCTTTACATTTTTGGGTATGCTCCAAACCATCGATGATGCCACATTGCATTTTTATGTTGAATAATCCATTAGAGGCCTTTATTATTTGAATTAACCCTCTAAGTACTTAGTTCTTTTGATGGATGCCATGGTGGCGATTATCATGTGCCTTCATTACTCAAAGCTTCTATGGAATATCATCAACCTTCTATTCCCTTGCTCTATAATATTGGGCCATGTTGTAAAATCTCAAGGATTCAGGCCACAGGATGAATATAAACTTTTTTTTTTAATCATATCACTAAATTTATTGACATATGGATAGTTCAAGATCTCACACAAATTTTAACTATTGAGTTCCTCCCTCTGAGATTTAGGTTCTTGAGATCCATCCATGTGTCGTAAACTCGTAAGGTTGGAGTTTAAAGAGACTTAACAATTTTTTTAATGAGTCACCTCTTGCAAAATACAAATGCCCAAGATTTTAATCACCAAGGTTTGAGGTCATTAGAAGATATATAAAAACAAATATAAGGTAAAAATAAAACACTCAAGAAAACTAATAATAAGTTAGACAAAGATTCAAATGCAATAAATAAAAAAGGAAAACCCTATTTTGCATATATGAAAAAATAGTCATTGACTAAAATCAAGGCAATTTCACATAATTTAAACCACCAAGGAACTAAATTGGCGTAAGAAAGATTTAGATTAATTGACATGGATAAAGGAATTTTAAATCCTATTTTAAATGAAAACATGGTTAAAAAATCACCAATTTGAGTTAAATAAATCAATTTTAAATGTTAAATGGATATTTCAAACTGATAATATGACCATTTAAAATATTTTGATAACTTAAGGCTAAGTCCAAATGTCAAAAATTATTGAAATTGTCCATTTTTTTATTTTATCCCTAAAATAGGTTATTATTTAAGAATTAAGGCACAAATGTTTGAAGACAAGACCTTCAATTGGACAATGAACAAAATAAGCTAATTTTGGAGGATAAAAAATTAATGTTTTCCAAAGGAAGAATAATTAACCTATAATGAATCACTTTAACTTGACATTAAAATGACATGAATCACCTATAACTAATTATGAATAAAATACAAATTATCTTATAAGCAACCTCAATGGTCTAATTCTTAAGCTTCAAATTCAGACAAAAGTTGTTCAGGGATTTTCAAAAATTGGCTAAGTAAAGATAAGTTATTTTCATCAAATCAAATTGAAACATGAGTTAAAGACTAATATTGAAAATCTTTGACATCAAGTTTAGTGAAACTCATAAACAAGTTCATGCAAGTATTCAAGAACATGGAAATAAAATAACTATGTTGTAGCAAGAGGGTCATCATGTGAGATTTTAAATAATGAGACGTGTTGGATGTAACAAAATCTTGTGGAAAATTTGAGTTGTTCTTTCACAATTAGATTTTATTTGTCTATTCTATTTACAAACTCAAGTTCTAGACAAAAAAAACTTATAATAAATTAATAAATTAAGAACAATGTTTATAGAATCCTCAAGATCATGAGTTGTCATTTATATGAAATGACTAGCTTGTAAGGTATTTAAATGGTG